>JBAMIG010000025.1:11239865-11265727 GCA_037177335.1 Kiunga ballochi
CATAGCAGAGTTTGTTGTTGTCATGTTGGAGGAAACTGCCAGGATGCAGGATTTACACACAGAATTTTTTTTAATGAGTTAAATAACAGAAACTTCAGTTACTGCATCCATTTAATAAAAATAAAACTGATTTGTCTCCTTGTCTCCACCCTCCAGCCAGATTAAGACTTAAAAAAGAAACCTGTCTTATTTTATGAAAATAATGACCAAAGTCTCATGTTTTCACTTGCGGGTGAAAGTTTAATCCTCTCTGTTCGCATTATGGTTCCAATAAGGGAAAAATGTTGAAATGAGTGTTTTTATGTCTCAAAATAGACCAAATAAACATAATCTGAAAACCTTTTTTGTTTTTATTTTTGGACATTTTTGGAGCTTGTTGCCAGTAAGCAACAATGTACCATAATGAATGAAAAATACTTTATTAATCCCAGAGGGAAATTCAAATGTTTCAAATTTCAAACAATAGTACATGACAACAATTACTTTTATTAGGAGCATTGTTCATTCAGGAGTCTCACAAACTGCTGAGCATTCAATTGAAATATAAAGAATAATTAATTATAATTATATTTTACAATACACATTATGTTGCGCTGTTCTATTCCCCATCACTGTACTGTCACCTTGGCTGCCCTCATTCCCATACATGTCTCTTCCGTGTTCTTCATCAGCCACACTTCGGCCTGTCATGCTTTAAACTCATTCTTGGAGTGAGTCTGAGCATGTTTCTGTGTTGGTCCTGTGATGGAGTGGAGACCTATCAGGTGTATCAGCCTCTCGCTTTCTAATTGTTGCGATAGACTCCAGCTTTGCCATGACCCTAATTTGGATAAAGCATTAAAGAAAATTACAAAATGATAATATACACATTTGAAATCATATGCATTATGCTTTTGAACATTATATATACTTAAACAAAATTAGCAAAGTCTTGTGCTGCTATAGTGATACCAATATTGGTTCCCGCATGCAATGGCTCGGGGTCAGAGCAGCATTTTGGTAAGTTTCCACTATGAAATTTGTTTATAATTTATATAAAAACTATGAAAACACAAAAGTTAACTAACCTATTATCGTTAACATATTTTTCCCAAGCAGAAACGGGCCTGGAAATCCTGTTTGAAAGTCTTGCTTTGCAGCAAGCTAGCAGAGCTGTTGCTTTTAAAAAAGCCCTCCAAACAACGGTTTATTTTGGTGATGTGAAAATAAAGCATTGTTAAACGTTCCCTAAGGTTTTCCCTCTTTTTTAAAGTATTATACTATTTAAAGGAACGCATTTTGTTGATGTGACGGGGAAAAACACGGTTTCATAGAGGGTTAAAATAAAAAAGAAAGTTTAAAAATAAAAATGTAATTAAATTCAACATAAAATTTAGACCAGAAACAAGAATCACATTTTTATTCCTGCTATTTACAAAATATTACATCACGTTTTCCCCTTAAATAAATAAATAAAAATAATGTATGACAGAAAAGAAATACCAGACTTTGCAAGAAGATGCTGAATATCAGGCATTAATGGTTAAAGTGCACAAGTAGACACTGGATCTGCTGTTTCTGATGGAATTCATTTGATGCTATCATATAAAGCCAAGGAGCGCTTTCAACAGCAGGCAGTTCATGCAGTAAGTCATAACACAAGTGGTGTGATGTAAAGGCGTCTTTGGTGAGAGTGGCCTCAGCCGGAGCATTGCAGCCTCTGCAAGAATATCGATGACTCATTTTCCTGGAAGAGACTCTCCCGACCTCTCTGCAGTGTTCTTACCCAATGCTGTCCCAAACCTTGATATTTAAAACAAGTGATGTTTTTTTTTACTTCGTGTCTACTAAATGTGCAACAAAAACAACCTCCCTGCCCCCTCCGTTGAGTGTAAATCAATGCATATCCGTCACTCGATACATGTGCTTCAAGAAAAATGATTGCATGAATATTTAAATATATACAATGTGCATATAACAAAGAATCAAGACATTCTCTTGTCACAGTAAGACATGTGACTCATTCCTTTGTCTCACCTGATTATTTACTCTAGAACATACATTGCTTATTAAACCATTATATTACAAGAGAAGCACTTTGTAAACACAGTTTCAGAAAAGTGTCACATAAATGTTATTAATAATTTGTATAATCAAAGTTTATTGGTTGCGCTAAAGCTGAAAAGTCAGCGTGTGCTTAGGACAAAGAGTTAAAATTAAAAATTAAGCTAAAACCCATATTTATTAAATTACAGGTTTTTCCCATCAATTATATTTTTACCATATATTTTACCAAAAAAATCCTTTGGTGTGTTTGGATGCTTAAATTAAAGTTAATATAATCTCTGGCAACTTACTTCTTCCTATTAGTGGATCCAGGTACAAGATTTAAGAACAGGTTTGAACCGACAGCGGTGCCATGTTTGCAAACATATGAAGAGTAAAAACACTGTTTATGCAATTATTCTGATCCACATTAAGCATCCTAAATATACCTGCACCCAAACAATAACTGGAACATGAAACAGGAATTCCTTTCTTCTGCAGAATACACCTGAAATAATAGCTGTTGTTCCTCTGTGACCTGGTAACAAAACCACAATGGATGGACTCTCATAATGTTATATTTCTCTTTAAAATGACTGTTAATGTGAACATAAACACAGCAAGAGGGGGCCAGGATATTATCTGATATTGTTGCCATAGCTACGCTGTCCATGCCACACACTTTGGAGTCAGCATATGTAACTCACCTGCCTGTTTGCTTTCTATTTTCATTTGCTTCAGTGGAAAACATGCTCTTATGGATGCTGAATCTAATGTGATAGCTGTGAGACTTTTTCATAAACTCACTGTTAGTTTGGCCTTCAGTGCTGAATATTTTATGCTGTAATTACATTTTGAAAGAAAACTCATTTCACAAACTTAATGTTTGCTTAGTGCAGTGCCCCCTAGTGGTCAGATTATGTGGAACACACTTGTGATTGCTCAAGACTGCTATAATTTTTTCACAAGTTCCTTTTGACAAAAGTGAAATGGCTACAATAAGTCATTAAGCTACTCCTTTATGGGAAGAAATACTGGACAGGAAAGAAAATAACCCTGTATCACAAATCCTTGCAGCCACACAGAGATATTTCCACACCTTGCTATTGTGTAAGATTTGTATGAATAAAATGAGAGTCAGCATAAGCAGCCTGTGACAAGATCCCATTTTGACCCACTAGTGGCGTTAAAATCCTGCTGTTGTAGACATCGTGTAAGGAATCATAGGACTTTCCTCTAAAAAAGGTTCTGATGTACAGTTTAAAAAACAAAGTATAAGAAAAGAAGCATCCCAGAATACCCACCCACAATAACACAACCCTGAAATAAGCAGCATATGCAAAAATAAAAACATGAATTAGGGGCACGATTTCCATTGTGACAAAATCATATGTGAGATTAATATGTTGCATCTCTTTCTTTACAGCAGTAAGGCTCAAAAGACTAATATGATGAGGCTCTATGCATGTAGATTACTTTTAAACATCAGTTACATGCAGTAACATGTAGAAATTATACATATATTGCCGTCGCACAAAATAGCCAGATTATGGTATACAGCATAATGTGCAAATTCAAACCAGGTATGCGCGATAGTATTTTCAAGTGTGTATTAAAACATACTTTATTGCAATACTAGAAAGCACCAGGGACGTATCTGTTGGACTGGAGAAGAGCCAGGAACTCCTGCTTCCGCTTTATCTGGCCCATCAGTTTGACACTCATGACAAGTAAAACAATCTGGAAATGGAAGAAGTTCGTATGAGACAATAAACTCAATCACAAACTGTTGGTGCTTTTAAAAAAAATGCAAGGTGGAAATGATCTTAAATATATGTCCAATTTAAAGTCTGAGTAAACTTGTAAATATGGAGGGAAAATGATGAAACACTTACCCAAAACACTCCGCTTCCAAACTGTATGCCCATTACTAAGGAGAAGGCCAGCTTCAGCTCGGAAACATATATAGGTAGGCATGGCTGTGGGTAGACAGGTTTAAAGGTTTAAACACGTAATTGATCTGGAGGTGGTGTAGGTCAGATTACACCTACTGGAACGCACTTTATTAATTACACTTGTTCAAATGCTTGTGATGGCAAACAGTGACAAAAAATAAACAACAACAAAAAAAGCAGCCAGCCAATAGTGACTCAGGTAGCTTTTTACAACCAAAGTGGGATGATTTGACATGATGCAGAAAGTATCCATGAGAAGATGCAACACGTGGTCAGCAACAATACTCAGGCATGCTGCGGCGTTTTGATTATGCTCAATGTTAAAGATATTCCCCACACCTTTACGGTGCATTATGTGGCAACACATGGTAAACATTCTGCACATGCACCCATTTACATGCAGCTTTGTTCACATATAACCATCTACAACCACAACACAAAGTACATAAAAAATAGTGTGAAAACATGTAGTTTAATTCCTCTCTGTTCTTTTTTTACTGTAAAAAGGAAAATCTGGTGAAACGTTGTCAGTTCAGCCGATGGTGGAGATAAAATTAGAAACAAACGGCATTAAAGGATTAAAGGATACAAACTTCTTTGAATTAACATATCAGACTATGTTGGTGTAATGATGTGTGTGTGTGTGTGTGTTGGGGGGGGGGTGTAGTTTCAAATCCATCTTTGAAAGAATACTCTGATCAGTATAATACTCATCCTCTCCAATAGTTTTCTTAAATGTTACAACAGACAATCTGTGACGTTGCACAGAGGTAGCAGGGGTCAGAACTTTGCAAAGTGGGATCGATGAAATGAAGGATTTACAACAAGCAGACGCTGCTTCAAAACAGACATTTATAAACACCTGCAGTTTATGTTATTTAAAACCAGCTAACCCCTCACCTCTCTATAAACATACTGGTTCTTTGGCGCCCCGAGTGTGGCGCTCCCCCTTAGCCGAATCTGTGCAGAGTAAGAACAAAAAGCCCTTTATTTATCAGATTATGACAACAAATAAAAAAGTTCATTCTAATAAAAAATCTGATTTTAATTTCAAACATTTTTAGCTGAACCCATGTTAGTTTTTCCATGCCAAATATTTTAAAACTGTGCACTATTTTGCATTAAGATACAGCTAAAGCAATATATGGAAGGAAAAACTCTACAGTCTACATTTCCTGCAGAACCAGCAGAAATGCCCATACTGTTATTATAAGATTAGAAACGTACACATTTTCCTGGATATTGACAGTTACAGGACGGAGGGATGGTAGAGCCCCAATCTTTGTAGCCTTCAATGAGACCACAGCATTCAAACTAGAGGTAGAAAAACACACACACATTCACACAGTGCAATTAAAAGGTCATATCTAAAAACCAGAATAACACCAATGGATCTTTTCATGAAGTTTTAAAAAAGGTCAGAAAGGTCATTCAGGATCTGTATCATCATGACCTAAAATTCAGGTAAAAATCTTTTTTTTCTTTATCCTGCAGGAATTTATTGGAGGGGATGATTTTCTAACTCATCACCAACTAATACTATTATTATTAAAAAGCTTGTGACATCAGAACCAGTGATTTTACCCTGATTATATTCAGCTTTTTGAAGCTTTGCAAACACAGCTCGGATGTTTGCTGCTACGAGGGAGCGGTATTAAAAATACCCTACGAGGAAGACACTGCAGCTTGTGCTTCTGCTGGTGTTAATCTTTGCTATGATATGAAAACCCCAGTGGGTTATAGTAAAGAAACAACACAGCTTTGAGTAAATAGCCTATTTTCTATCTGAGTGATATGACCAAGAAGCACCTCAATGTGAAACTGCTGCTCTTTCTCAAACGCTAAGTAAAGGAGAGGCCATGTTTCCTTGATGGAAGATGGCAGATAAAGCCGTCCCATAATTCATTACGGCTGGAACTTCTGACACAATGTTTAATCATTTTAATAGTAACATGACAGCCGTACATTAGTGTCAGGCACACTCTTTTCTTTTCTTTATTCATTATAACACTTCATAACCAAGTAGTAGAATAAAACAAGTATTTTGTTGTGAAATATGAGGTTTAACTTTTAGTTCTTTTGTTTTCTCTCTGTTTTCATGCTTCCTCCTCATTGTGAAGAAATGTACTGTTGTAATCACGAATTTGATTCAAGTAATCGCTACCTAATGTTGAATCAACACAAAACATAAAGGTCCATGTGCTGCCAGGGTTTATTTAAAGACTATTTCTCTCTAGTTTCTCATATATTTGCTTTATTTAGGCTCTTTGCTGCCAAACCCCAAAGTGTGGGAGTCAACATTTCTCTGCCCCAGAGTGAACAAGAACAAAAAGAAAAAAAAGTTGCCTCGTAAGAAAACAGTCACCCATGGGTAGAGAGACAGAAAGAGATGCAGCAAGCTGACACTGTTTTAAACCAGTCCGTTACATTTAACATGCGGCACATTGGCATCACCTGCACATTGTTTTGTTTACAGCCTAAAGCAGACGAGCATTATCTGTGTTCTCGTTTTAACAACATGGCCTTTCCTTTTTTCTTAAGTAATTAAAAAACTGCGAAAGATGGAGCTGAGCATCCTCCTCCACCAGCTTCCATCTCTTTTCAGGGTTCCTTTCAGAACTTGTGTCACACATGATAAATTGTCAGCTAAGGAGACGAGGCAATACCCAATAAGATGCTTTTCATTGCTAAGTCATGCTTCTTGATGTCCCTAATCCTCCTCGAGGAATCTAAGGATTGCTTACTGGGTTTCTAATGCCAAAGCACTGGCAGAAGAGAAGCTCTTGGTGAAATTCAGACAGGTGTTTCTGATGTCGCAACCTTTTGCAGAAATCAGAGCAAACAACATAAAGTTTGGGGTTTTAACCCCTGATAAACGATACAAACACCTGCATACCTGATATTTTAGTCTGAATGTTATTTTGAGGCTGTAAATCATCATTAACAGTTGCTTACTTCCTCTTGGATGCTGTACAGTAGAGTCCTGTTGGCTTTGCTTGTTCCACTGAGTGGCATCATGGCCAGCAGCTTGGACTCCTCGCGAACTACTCGCTTCTAAGGAGAAATCAAGAAAAATGGGATCCAGTTTTGAAGAGCAACACAAGGCGGATTTGCAACAGCAAGGTCTTTTCAGAGACGTACCTCATAAACATCCTGGTAACTCAGGGCTGTTCGTACAATGATAGTTTGACTAGCTGCTGCCATCCCGGCTGCATACTGTGCACACACAGAAAACATATATTCCAACAAACATGCATGTAAGGAGCAGTGATACAAAGACGTTAGGTTGGTTTTCTTACCAGGATCAAACACCATCTCTTCCCTTTGCAGGCTCCAAAAACACCGAGTACTGAAAGCAGCAGGCAGCCAACCTCTATGATATACATCATCGCCACAGACACGCTGGACACCATCTAAAGCACAAGTTTACGCTACTATTAAACTCACAAGTTGAAATTTATTCAGCAGCATGGCTTCAAAGGTCACAGAATCTCACGAACGAAGATAAGTCACTCGCCCAAGGACACTTCAAGAGGCACATGCTACCAAATACATGAAGCCTGAATGCACTCTCAGAGAAAGGCTGGATAAAAATCTGCTGCTATGGCACGATCAGGCAATAATGATGGACGTGAAGCATTAATAATTCCTCAGCTGTCTTCAGTGAAGCTGGATAATACTCAAATCTTCTATTCACCTACAAAA
Organism: Kiunga ballochi; assembly: GCA_037177335.1. Lineage (NCBI taxonomy): Eukaryota > Metazoa > Chordata > Actinopteri > Atheriniformes > Pseudomugilidae > Kiunga > Kiunga ballochi. The sequence goes on from JBAMIG010000025.1 coordinate 11,247,551, forward strand.
CTATATGTAGCCCATTTAAAAATATACAGATATCTAAAAATGTGGCCTTACTTTGCCTGTTTGAATCAGGTCCCTGTGCCAAATCACCGTCATTCTCAGCATAAAGAAGCACAGCGCCTTGGAAGAAAAGCAGAAGTCTTGTTTAGGTTAGTAAATTGCAAACTGTGCATGGATTAGGTAAACATTTTAGGCATTTTTATTACAATCACAAAACAGAACAGTGGTGAAGGTACGGGGAATCCACATTAAAGAAACGAAGCCATTTCCAGTTGACCCACAGTGTCCAATCCTTCAAAAGGAGTACCTTGAGTTTGATAAATCGCTTTGTATTACCTGGACTCAAAGCATCTGAAATGGAGGAACACATAATGGAAATATCCAGGTTCTGTAATGGTTAGCTGTGGGTAGCTACACCCAGCACTGCACATGAGAATGCTCATCATATACTTAAGCTTTTAGATAAAACATTTCAACACACATTATACACAACTCAGGTGTTGAAACGCCCTGCCTGCAGCCTTGTCCTGTTCCCAATAAGAGACTGTGTGGAGATAGCAAACCTGTGAGGACAATCTGCAACACTGTGCATCTTAAAGACGTCAGGCAGAAAGAATTAACACAGTAAAACATGCTGCAACCTTTGGTCTCTTCAATAACATTGTACAGTATAAGAGTTTAATTTTGCATACCTGAAAAGAAGATTTAGTTGTTTATTAACAAAGAAAAAACTGCCCGTTTAAAACATCACATGTATACGTTTCACATTAAAAATAGAAGCCAAACCCCTCATTTTTCATGCAACCCAAACCTTTTCTGACTTTTCTTTGGGCCTACAGGTTGGAAGTATCTCATCTTGAATATTTAGTATTTTTGAGCCCATCGGTGTCACTTCTTAAAGGAGCAGAGGCTCATATAAGGCGCAGCATCACTTAAAACAACACAAGGCCTAAAAACATATCTGACAAAACACACAAGAGCATACATAGCTTACTGAAACACTGAATATGGACAATAACAGATGCCTGCTACACACATACACACATTACACTTAAATGCACAAATTAAACTAATTATTTAAAACAAGACTGAAAGCATAATTACATAATTACAGCAACCAAGATAATTTATTAGTCAACTCTGAAAAACAAATTTAGGCTTTTTAAATCCCGAATGTTGGATTTGAGCAAATTAAACAGCTAATCACAAATTAAACGGGCCTAATCGATTAATCAGCATTGGAGTCTGCTGAAAAGGACCCACCATATGAACCGCGTTTGCAAAGATAAACGGCCTCTTCAGGCTCGTTTTGTCCGCCACCACGACCACCGCACTCTTCTGCATGTCGACCCGGACTTTAAAACGCCCTTTACATGGAGAAAATAACAAAGCAGTGAAGCTGTAAGGGCATCTGTGGACTGGATGCGCACAGGACGTCACCGTCATGCGCTGGATGTGGGCTCCGTGACGCGTTCGGGTGCGTGCAGGAATATGGGAATTACGATGCACAAGGATGACGCCTGGCTGTGGCTGCGAGGAAAGGCAGCCATGCAAAAGAGGCATGTTGGAGATTTATGAGCATGGCCAAAAAGAAGGATTAGAGGAAAAGTAGAACTGAAACACACACCGCTTTCAGAGCTATAATCCTTAAATGCACAATTTCACTAATGGGATGCCGATCCCTTGATTTGCTGGTGTGTTTAGTTTAGGGGAAGAGTTAAAGGCACTTTGAGGATGTTCAATAGCAGAACAAAAACCTATGTGCACAAAATTATATGTGCACATTATATTCACAAGGTTTTTGACACAGAATCCCTAACGCCTTTCATAGTTTATGCATCTCTTCAGTAAATTTAGAAACAATTTCTTCATCTAAGAAAACCCTTCCACTTTAAAATATTTGCATCCTCGTGTGTTTTCACATTCAAACCAAGTAACTGCTGACATATGAGTCATAATCCAACAACACTTGCTATTCCATGAGCGTGTCCAGCAGAAGCTCTCTGTTCTCCTGTGCTTTCTGTTGCATTTCATTGTATTTCCTTTCTGACATCCTTCACTGGTGAAAGACTTCAAATCAGCTGTTTTTCTGTAAAAGGCTTTAAATCTAAAAATGAACTGTTAGGTTATTGTATGCAGTGATTTTTTTGTTTGCCTATACATTATTAATCCGTTTTTTTCTCTTGTACGTAAAGATTCTTACATTAGTAAAATATAAGATGATAAAAGTAAGAATTAGAAAAAAAGAAAAGAAAAAATTACACTGAGATAGATAGATAGATAGATAGCACAGACATGCATGCACACACACACAGATGATTAAATATTCAATAATCATATAATAAGCTACCTAATGGGTTTGCTTTAGTCATAAATAAAAGCCTCACTATACACAATAAACTGGGTGTATACAAGATGTTAAAACATTTTTCCATAATTTTATATGTTAAATAAAACATGCTGTTCATTTGAGTTCATTTTAAACACATTTTACGATCTTATAAAAAATCAAATTACTTCCTATGTTTTGCTGATGAGAACTTCTTTCATGTGACTCTATGTAAGCAAAGCTGTTTGATGAGGAAAGGAAGTAGAGTGTTAAACTTCCTGTTTGTGGTTGGTGGGTAAGGGAAGTTTGTGATGTTCAAGTACTTTTAATAACTATTGAAAAGTTTTTACTATATTTACATTACACCACTGATAATTTATTGCAAGGCTATGTTCTTTGAATAAATGTTGGTGTAGACACACCTACCCCCATACTGAAAAGCTGTTATCTATCTGCAAAAGAAGGCCCATTGTTATCAGATAGATGAACTATACTTTATAAGGAACTGTAGAGGGATTTTAGTGAAGTATTTTAAGAATGACTATTTTTGTTATTCTTCAGCTTTAAATAAAACATATATAGATGTTTTTAATGAATAAACTTATTTTGGCTTAAGCTGCTGTTTGAAAGACATTGTGGAGTTTGAGGTTAAGCAAGTCCTCATCAAACCAACTTCATTTCCCAGAATCCAACAGCTATGAGGTCAAACTTCCTCCCAATAACAGGTGGGGCCGGTTTCTATTGTTACAGCAGGTGTAGGCGAGAGACCTGAGAGTACAGGAAAAACTGATGTGAGGAGCAAAAGTTGAAGAGGGGAGTAGCAGGTGCCGCTACAGCAGCCTGGATCATGGACGAGCCTTTTGTTTCCACGACTTCTTTTCTTCTATGATAAGCTGAAAGGAACTGAAAGGATGGGATGTGTGTTCATGCTGTCTTTTGCAGGCCATAAAGTGGGTCAACACCTGAGAAGGAGCTGAAAAGGAACTGAACTGAAACACTTTTGTCCTGCTGAAAGAGGAAGGGGGGGGGACTAAACTGTCTGGGTTCTTTAGACAGTAGGAATGCAGAAACAGAAAGAAAATACTTTCTGTTTTCCTTTTAAATCTCGGATGGATTGTAGATATTTAACATTTCAAACTAATTTTGTTATATTTTAAAAGATTATATAGTGTATTTAGTGCACTTTGACCATGAAAGCGGCTCCTTTTTGCATCCTAACAAAGTTGCCCTCAACTTTAAACTGGTTTAACAAGCTAGTAATCTAAATATATTACTAATGCTGGATACACAACTTGCTGAGTAAGGGCAGCATTTACACAAAGAATTGGCTGTGGAGCAACTTCTTTAGCCATTTGATGCAGTTGTGTCAGATTTTATTCAACCTTACGGATATCACAGTATCTTGGCCTCAAAGGTCAAACATTCCAGCTGATCTACAGCCATAAGACGAATCATTTCCTCCACCGGCACAGGAGGAGGACACACACACTTCTGAGCCTCCACCATGCAGGCACAAGGGCCTGAGCACGATGACTCCTTTGATTTTCTGTTTAAAATTATCCTTATTGGAGACTCGAACGTGGGGAAGACTTGTGTGGTCCAGAACTTCAAGTCAGGGATTTTCTCAGAGAGACAGCAGAACACTATTGGGGTGGATTTCACCGTGAGGACTGTAGACATCGAAGGAAAGAAAGTGAAGGTTGGTGATTTTTGTGTTTGTAATGAATATATAGTGTGGATACTCTCTGAATCTGATCAGAATTCATTCAATCTGTTTATGTGGCTTTAGATCACAGTAGTTTAATATAGAAATAGCATTTTATTTATACTCTTTTGGGCCATGAAGACTGTAATTAAATCACTAAATATATTTATTAAAGGTATTGTTTTCAGCCTGGCAGAAATAATATTCAGCTAACTGATCATCCTGGGTGTTGAGGAGTCCGCTGACTCTGATACTTATAACACTGGAACAGTTTTAAAAGGTGTTCGGCACTAAAATTAGAGGAGTAAAAGTTTCAGTTTTCCCAAAGGGAATGACTCCAACAACTCTTTGCAGAGGTATATTTTTCCATGATGGGTAGTTTAGGTTCCTAATTGACACTAGGTTGAAAGCGTCCTTTGGTTAAAGTAACAGGGTTTGTCTCAGACCAAAAACAAGTCTGACAAGCCGTTCACAGCAAGAACCTGTTGGTCAGGTTTCTCCATACAGACTAAAAATAGCTTTCCAAAAGATATGAGTGTAAAACTGATGAATTTAGCTGTTTCTACACATCAGCTGGTAATAAGATTTACCAGATGGAAAAAGGAGATCCAATAGAGAGTTATAAGTTCTGATATGCATCGATTTTGTTACATAGCCTCTTCTGTCACATCTACAGACATACATACACAATTTCTATTATCAAAATAAGATGGAAGCAGTTATAAAAAGTGATCATAGCAGCAAACAGTTCTGTCAGACAGCTGATAAAGTTTGCTTTTACAGAGATCCGTCTTTCATTTGTGATAAATATTATAAACATTTATCAGGATTTTAGCTGCATCCTTTCAACTTGGAGCATTTGAATGTAATTGTAAATTAATTTTGAGGCTGTAATGATTTGAGTTAGTCTGAAACCACAAAGATCTGGTGGCTCAAACAAGTCCCATTAGTGACAGCTCATGTTTCGGTGCTTTAACTCAACCCAAGCAACTGCTGCATGCTTCAGGCTAAACGCTGGAATTCAGAGGATCTGGTTTTGTTTCTCACATTCATGCTGCACAATGATGGCATTCCTCTTGAAATCTCATTTAAGACACATTTAATATTTTGGGTTTTTACCCCATTAACACAAGCTGCTGAAACCGTGAAGGGTTTGTACAGCTTAAAATAGAGCTGTGTTCACAGAATCCGAATTGCAAAGCAGATATTTGGTAAATATCTGTATTTATTCTACTTTTTCTAAAAGAAAAAGTCACAAAGCAGGAAAAAAATCATATTTTTATTTGAAAAACGTATTTAAAAAAGATTTTACTGAAATGTAAAGGATCAGCTGCTTCAGAATCAGAATAAGATTTATTGCCAGGTGATTATCATCAGTAGGAATTTGTCTTGGTTCTCAGGGCAACATACATAGCAAACATGAATGACATATGTGTATGTAAAGAAGAAGACGCGGTTCTCGCCTGCAAGCACTGAAAACAGAGGATGGGAAGATGAATCTGAGCTGGTTGCTACGACACCAGAGAGATCTGTCAGTTCCTTCGGGATGTTTCTGTGATGAGAAGCAGCATCTCCACTGGGAAGCTGATGGGTTTGCTCTGAAACAGTTTTTTTATTTGCTCCAGCCAGTTATCACTTGTTTTTACCCATTCCAAAGACCCAGCACCCACAACATATACAAAACCTTGTTGAATTTGTAAGCTTGCTGCTTATTTTGCTCTTTAGCATTAATAAAACTGATCAGGCTTATTTATAACTACCCCATCCATGTCTATTTGGCACAGATGCAGGTGTGGGACACAGCAGGTCAGGAGAGGTTTCGCACAATCACCCAAAGCTACTACCGGAGTGCTCATGGCGCCATGATTGCCTACGACGTCACAAGACACACAACTTTTGACTCAGTGGCACACTGGATCAAAGAGGTGGAGCTCTACGGAGCAGCCAATGTGGTGCTGGTGCTTATAGGTGGGTGTGAAATCAATTTTCAAAGGATGGATATGTGTGCACAGAGGTGGACAAAACAACAGGAACAGTTGAGAATCTTGTTAAATAGTTCAATAATGCTATCTTATACAATACATATGTTCCTTCTTTAAACAGTTAAGGGAAATTAGTACATTAGGATTATATTTATTCATCTTATTACAAATAAATGCATCAGCCAGCATGACTCTTTGGGTCTTTGGTTTGGTAATACCACTTTTATTCCTGTTGTGGAAAAGCTAGGCTAGTTTATTTGCTTGCTAGTTAAATTTAGTTTCTAAAAATAGACAATATATTTAACCTTTGATTTGTAATCTTTAAGATTTTTAACAGCTACCTTTGAAAATGTAGTTATTGGAGTTTTAACCTGAGTGCAATTCATGTCAATGAGCCACACAGTGATGCAACATTTCCACAGCAGGTGGTTGGTGGGCCAATAATATGCCAATAAGGCAAAAAGTTGCACGAAAAGAAAAAGTGAGTGCAATAAGACTGCTTGACGCAATACTTTTTGTTTGTTTATGTCTCTATCTTTAACAAAAAACTACTGATTTCTCTGGTGCAGCGTTGTGAAAGAGACCAATTCAGAGGCAGCCTTTGTATTTGTATTCACAAGCCCAGAGCAAGCCTTTGAGCATACGCTAGTCTGCACATCAAGGTCTTTAGTAATGATGTTTGGTAATCTTTGAAAGAGTTAACTTTGCATTGTGATGGAATTTTAGTACATTAGTTATAAATGGCTTTAAAATGACAACATCAATCGCTTTATCGCAATAATGTTGTTTATCACAATAATAATTAATCACTTCGCTCACTTTGTTATTATTACAGGTCTAGTGGTTAGTTGGGAATAAATTTTGGACAAATTATTCTAAACTGTCTCTATGTTTGTGCATTTACATGTTTCAGGGCTGATTGTGATGATTTAGAGAAAGATGCTCTGTAAATATGCCCTAACTTTCCTGGGTATTCCCATTAAGGTAACAAATGTGACCTGGAACAGGAACGGCAGGTGAAGTTTGAGGAAGCTTGCGACCTGGCTAAAGAAAGAGGCATTCTCGCTGCATTAGAAACATCTGCAAAGGTAATTAATATGCCAGTACCTAAAAAAAATCAGCGTAGGCATGTAGAAAACAGCTGAAATTGTCATTTGAAACTGTTTTCTTTTTCCTTTATTTTCTATTTTAAAAATAAACCTTTTCAGGAGAGTCAGAATGTGGAAGAAGCCTTCATGATGATGGCGAGAGAGCTGATGTCTCGTAATGGCCTCTCTGTCCAGCAGGAGGACACGGAGACCGACAGTACACCTCGAATCCTCCTCAGAGCCAACTCTCGACCAATCAATGGCAATGTTTCACCACCGGAGAAGAAGTCATGTTGCTGATATAAAGGATGACTGGTGCTGGAAATAAATGTTGACTGAGGATGAGGAAGAGGATGAAGGACACCTTGATTTAAAGATGGGAAACTAGACTGATGCTAACTGGTGGTTTCAGTACTGATAATCTGTTATTGGGAAAAGTGACTCACCTGACAGAAACCTTAGCGAGGCATGGTCACCTTTTATGCATCTGGGATCAGTATTGTGGGAAAATTACTTGGACCGTGTTGACTCTCAGTGGATGGCATATTATCTATAAACCGTGCTGTGGAATTATTTTTATTTTATTTTTATGTTAGTAAATTGAATCTAACCTAAGAGTAAAAACATAATGCTCAACACTAATCGGCATGAGTAGATTTTGGTCTTCTTATTTTTGGAAGAGACTGTAAGATGCTTTTTAAACACTCAGAGTATTTCAGAGTACTCTGAAAAATACTCATCACAATTGTGATGCCTCTATGATGAGCATTGATGCTCTCTTGCTGCACTGTGGATGAAGCGTCCTGCAACCTGCTACACACCAAAACACTGTGAATGATGCACTGTTTGTTTAACACTTATTTCTACAATTGTCAAGGTAATGTCTTCTTTTTCATAAATGCCTGCTGAAAAATTTTCTAAAGACTCATGAGAAGCAGGAGTTTTCTGGATGGCATCACACACACACACACAAATCAAGCCACATCAAGGGTTTTAAAAATGTCAGATTTGCTTTAATGCATTGTGATAAAAGTTTTTTTTCCATATCTTCCCTTAAGAGATTTAGATGATTCATGAATTAATTCTATTCTTAATTGTGTTTTTGCTTAAGTCAAAATGAGGTGGAGGTGATAAAGGCTGGGCGGACACATCTGCATTCTTTGCAAACACTAGATGGCACTGTGCAGCCACACAAAACCCGTATCTGCAGATCAAACCCTTACTGTGTTACACAATAAAGAAAACTTGACTCAAAGCACATGCAAGAATGATGCTGCTTAAGGAAATAGACTGATGAGTTGTGAGAAGGTCCAGTCAGCAACTTCCTGCTGACGAGACTCATATGCAGGAAGTTATCTTTCGCTGTGTCTGATGCCATGTTGGCAAGTCGTATTGAAACATCAAACTGGAAGCCTTGCAGATGAGTCTGAACTGAGCTGGCTTCTCATTCAGTGCAGTCTGGTCCTTAAGCAAGACTGCTTCATCTAACATGCCATGAATAATTAATACATTGTATTCCACTTAATCCCTGCATACTTATTTATTACCTAACAACAGAAAATGACAGATCTAAGATAAAGTAATCTGAGTCAGAAGCCAAAAAAGCCTTACTCTGTTTTAATAGCATTATCAGTCTCTAATATCAGTTCATTTAAATGGGCACAGCCCTTGTTGTGGTGCTTAAAGAGGAATTTCTGAAAAATATTTGGAAATGTTGCGTCTTGATTAAACTGCTGACTCATTGTCTACATTTGCTTCCCATCATCTTTATGCTAGTTTCTTAGTCCTGTACCGAACACATCAGGAAAAAGGTTTATTATTAATCATGCCTGTGTGGCATCTGGTAAAACAAATATTCAGGAAAATGATCCCCGATTTACCTCCAAAACCAAGAAAACAATATCATACATTAATATAAAGACCAAAAATAATTAAAGAAAAGAAGACATGATACAGCACCTGCAGTTTGCTGCATAGAAACAATAAGTTTGATGGGAAAATGGGAGTTATTGCCAAACAGCCTGGGCTAGCAATGTCAGAGAAAAATATTTTAAAAACCTGAAATATCTTAAGGTAAACTTAGTAAAATGAGGCTGTGAGCAAACACTAATCATTACTCTTTTCCTTTTGCTCATACAGGACAGGAAATTATAATAATCAAACTGATTTAATTCCTAAATCATACTCACTTTATTTTACATCAAATCACTGAGTTTATTCTGACTCACTGTTTTTAGAAGTATTCTCTCCTAATTAAACCACAAACATCTTAACTCAGTCTGATGATCTCAAACTTGTCAGGTGATTTCTCTTTCAGAGGCTGAGGAAGACGTTCAGCCTGACTGTCATTCGTCTCCGCCGTCACCTCCTGCGCATCGTTATCTGACCCTCCTTGTGCTCCTTGCCCTGTACCCGTTCCCTGTGTTTGTTTATCCTTGGGACAATCCCCGTTATAGGTTTTCACGTAATCTTCGACACGCCAGTCCCTAAATTCCTGCGGTTCTGCGCAAATTAAGCCGGTATAAGAGACACCAGGGTGAAGCTTGAGCCAGTATATCAGGTAGTGGATGTTGTAGTCGCAAACCCAGGGGTTGTTCTCCAGCAAGAGCTTTCTTAGGAAGTAGAGGTCCTCCAGCACGCCGTACTGGAAGTAATGAAGGCTGTTGTTGGATAGGTCAAGCTCACGGAGGTAAAGCAGACCTGCAAAAGCAGCTGGGAGGAAAAAAAGCAAAGTTTTCATTAAAGAGACTTTTTTTTTTTTTTTACATAAAGCATTATTTTTGTGTTATTAACCTTTTCTTTCTCAGCACATATCAATGACTTGGATGAGCACTCGGCCCTGTCCTTTCCACCCCCCTAAAATTTGTGCCTCCAGTTAAAATTGAGTTTCTTTTTCTTTTCCACTTTCCTTTGCTTACGATGGGGTGTATAATCGGCTGCTTTCCTTAGCAAGGCATTTATTTATATCAAATTTTTCATTTGAAAGTAATCAATACAAATCGAACAACGTGGATAAATAGATTATGAATGGACTACAATCATTGAATGAACTGAACCATGTATCTAATAACTGTTGGGAATCGGCACAAAACAAGTAAAGCTGAATTGAACAGAAGAGAGAAGGAATGATATGTACTGGGAAACAAAGAAAAAAGTAATAATATATTACTATGTTACTAAAAAAAACCTTCCAGCCGTTGTCTTTAATTGTTTAATCCCACTCAGAGACAAACAACCATACACATCAATTAACCTATTATGTGTGATGTTTGTCTCCATTAAGAGAAAACCAGCACATGTAAGGGGAAAACGTGTAAACCACACACCAGCCAAGATTCAAACCCTTTTAATGTATAGTGTCACTGCTACCCACCCCACCACGGTGCATCCTGATGCCTGCTAACAGACCCAAGTGCATTTACACTTTCTCCATAAACCTTTAACACAAAACCACATAACCAGCCGGCACTAACAGATGAAGGAACCAAGTGACTTTGAGCTGAGCTAATGGACTCTCTGAAAGCTTCCAGATGTGTCATCGGTCTGCTTTTCTAATGTGTGCATGCACACAAACATGCATGCGTTTCAGTAATTGGACAGAAGAGACCGCTTCTTGCTGTCCACCAGCCTCCGGCCAAGCTTTGATCTTTACAGAGCGGAAGAGAGGAGGAGGAGGAAGGTGGGTGCAGAGTGAAGAATATGTTAGGTGTATAAGGTTGGTGGCTACGGCAAGGATGTGAACATCACTGAAATGAGAAGACAGATGATAGATAACAGAATCAGGATTTTATGAAGGCTGAAGACTCAACAGATTTTTCTACCAGGCCTCTAGAAACAGTTCTGCAAAGAGAAACAGCTGTAATAGTCTCATTTCTTGACTCATGAGAAGGCTTTTCTTAATTTAGCTGCTGATTTGGGCCTTTTGGAGCCACAATGGCCACCAGGAACCCATTGTGGTCTGCTCTGATGGGATTTTCCCAGGAACTGAAAAGCATTGATCCTCATCTAACTAACTTCCTGATTGTAATTGAACAATCTCTGTCCTAAAGTACAAACCGATTTCTCACAAGGTTTCTGGGAAATATTTTTATAATATATTTAATCTTGTGGAACTTTAAAAAAGTCAGTTTGAGGTCCTCATTTTTCGTTTTTAAATTGCCAAATTATCCTCCAAAGAAAACAGAAAGTTAACCTTTAGATAGACTCTGCCCTAAGCCATCATTTCAGATGATATAACCGGATTAATTTAACAAAGAAATATGAATCTATTTGGGAAAATCTGACGAATTTTTCCCCTTTCATCATCTTCCACATAAAAGGCATGAATAAAGACCCTCTTTTAATCCACTCCAAATGGGAACATAATTTAAAGTAGCATGGATTGGGACCACATGTCCTTGGATATCACAAGCTCTTAGAATTACACCAAATTTATTTCTTAGTTTGCAAATAGTTTTAGACACATTGGGCAAGCCGCAGTAGATTGTTCACATGTGTTGATGGGTAATGGAGAGAGCTACAGCTTTTGTTAGGGATTTCCTTCCTGGGCAGGAAGACATTAAGCCAGACATCATTAGCCTGTTGAGTGTAATGAATAAGCACTTTCTTTTTTTAGTGGAATTTATTTATTTCTGTATATTCAGAGTTTGCTCATTCGGTTTGACAAAGACGTCTTTTCTCATTTTTTCTGTCACTTCACTGAATTTTATCCTCAAGATGAAAAGACTTTCCGTGTTTCATAATGTATTTTTTTTAAGTACTTGTTTAATTTCTCTCATAAATAGATCTGAACTGTATTTGCAAACCACTGAGTTTGAGTGTTTTATTTAGCAGCAGCCAGATGTTTTTTTCTATTAAAGCATTTTATATCTTCATTAGGTTTGGAGACAGACACTAAATATTTCTTTGTTTCTATTTAGTGTGGTGGCGTGCATGTGGAAAAGATCACATGTGTGTGTTATTTAATGAATAATTGGGTTTGTGAAGACATGCAGAACATGTTTTTCATGTAAAGCCCTTTGTTTTGCGTAAAGTTTGATTTGATTGGATATGTTTAACAGCGTCATTCTGTGGTGTTTGCATTACTTTGCAGTGCTGTTCTGTAGATGTGTATGCTTATCTTCTTTTACGTCTCTCTGAGTTCGGATATTCTCACTGGGAACTTTTCACCTTTTCAAAATGTGCAGATGCTCATACACCTCCTCAGCATCTCCACTAACCTCCGAGGGGAAAATGTGGATTTCCAGTAAGCTTCCTGGTGGGGCTCTTCCTGTTGCAGCTGGTTGTGTTCATAATTGTATCTTATTTTAACTGTCTACATTAGATGGTGTGCTCTTTACCATTTCCAGGTCACATTTGTCAGTTTTTCTCTTCCCTTAAACTAAACCCACAATTAAGTCTCTATTGCAATAAACTAGCAGTTTACTGAAAAGTTAAAAACTGATTTGTTGAAAATCCTTCTTGCCAGAAAAAATCAGGAGCAATATTTGTGGAATAATATTTTGTTTGCATGTTTCTGTATCACAAACATCCACTACCTTATGTGTCATGCACTGAAAGGGATTTTCTGAGATTTGATGCTTTTAGCGGCAGTGCACACAGGCTGTGAACGTGATAACGTAACAGGTTTTCTTTGGATGTCTTTCACATTGCATAGCTGTATTGGTCACTATGAGAGGTCGAACTGAGTAGATATTCAGCATTTTTGGATGATAATTTCTGCCACCAGGGGGAGTTTTGGGTCAAAAATGTCACATTTTTTCTCATAACTCAGAAAGTGTCTGATTGAAGTTTCTTCATATGAAAGCAATAAATGAGGACTTCCAACACGTCATACTTTGAGTTTTCTGAAGTTCATAAATATGCCGCCAGGGGAAGCTTCGGGTTGACGTTTGACGTTTTTGTTCTTCATTTAATACATTTTGGACATAAATGATTAACCTTTGGTCCCATCCAGGTGAAACCAAATGCAAATAAGGTGACTAGTTTTTACCAACCCCTGAAGTTCTAACATTTCCCACTAGGGGGAGCTATAAATCTGAAATTTCATGTTTTCGTTTGTAACTCAGTCGTTTTTTTATTTATGTAAGACTAAATGTTATGGTAATGACTAGGGATCAAACTTCCTATGATTGTGTGTACTAACTAGTTTATGGAACAAACCCCAGAGGTTCTAATAAAAAACGTCACATTTTTGGCTATATCTCAACAACCGTTTATCCGATTCACATCAAACCAAATGAAAATAAAGGAATTATAGTGATCATACTGTCCATAGCTTACATATTGACCCCTGATATTTCAAACTTTCTTGCTACAGAGAGTTTTTCATCAAACTAAAAAAATCACACCTTTTAATAAAATTGTCTTTATAAAAACAAAACAAAGCAAAAATAATAATAAAAAAACAAGGTAAAACATGGTCAATTTTTATCCAGATTTCCCATCTATGTAGTATATTGAATGTACCTTATTTACCAGGTTCCTGTATGTAATACACCCCTAATGTAAAGAAGAATATAAGCTCAGGTGTGAGTGAAAAAGTGCAGGATCATTCTCCGTACCTGTGTCTACATGATGCAGGTTGTTACTGCTAAGGTTGAGCAGCTTAAGGTCTTTGGACAGCAGGAACTGTTTAGGCCTGAGGTGTTTAATGTTGTTAGAAGACAGATCCATCTTCACTATGTCAGACGGCAGCTCAGATGGGATGTGAGTCAGACCTGCAGAGGGAGACAGGAAAAGAAATGCTGAGTGTTCAACTCTGAGGAGAGAAAATGTGTGGTGGATGAAACTTATTGGGTTTTAGGTCAAACTTAATCTCTGCTTGAACACAAAATATGTATTTAGAAAGATTTTAATATTAAGATGCATTAATGGCTGCCTGCTAACAGATTTACAGTTCATATGCAGCTGCGCTGGACACAGGAGATCTAAATCGAGATGGAGAAGACAATAACAGATAGGACGGAAATTCAATCTGTCTGGATCTTATATGTTTTCAAGATGTTTTATGGGAAGTGTGTAACATTTTACATTTCAAGATGGAGCCGAGGGCAACAGCATGTACAACAATATCTGACTTAGAGAGGTTTTTCCTTTCCGCTTTCTTTCAATTTCAAGCACTTTGAAAGTTTTGCTCTATGAAACAGTGATGCTACTGAAAGATTCAGCACTGGTAACAAAGCTACAAATGCTGACAATGAATATTTTAAGTGTCAAGATCAACAACACATGACCAGCATTCATATTTCTGTTGATTTAAAAAGTCCCTTTAATCAGCTATAAGTGGATTGTATGTTTCTTGCAGTCACTAGACTTGTTTAACCTGTCAGTGTGTGCATCTTGGAGGTCTTATAGCAGCCGTATTATTCTGTTTATAACAATGTAGGTGGCCTCTGCAACCTGTATTATCATTTGTCTCTGCAAACCAAAATGGTTGCAGATGAGAGGAAGACCACTGTTTAAACAGTGAGTGCCACATCAGACAAAATTAAAATATACTTTTTATGTTTAACCAAAAAAATCCATCTATTGTGTATAGTGCATGAGTGGTAAAAGACTTGTACTAATTGCCTGCATGTTTTTATTTACATGACCATGCTTTGCCTAAAGGAATGCACACAGACACTTTTATAGAGCAGATGTTGCAGCTTTTATGTACCCACTTTACTGCCACAGATGTAACAGCTAGCTATCATGAAGGCCTAGTGACATAAATCACTTTTAAGAGAACACAATACACATGCACAGCATGCACTCAGATGCAGCCAGTACACTCAGGAAATGTAATGACTTTTTCTTATTGATGCTGATGAATGTGCAACAAGGACAGATATGTACAAAGGCTGGAATACACTTTGGAGGCTCTTCAGTTCCATGTTGCAGCCTGCTGGTCCAAAAGGGATTCCCTGGTTATCTTTATCAGGTTATTTTATCTATGAATGTCTGTTTGCAACTTTACCTGAGGGTTTCACAAAAAGCAACATTTCATTTATGCCAATTCTCAAGCTCCTTTGAAAGAAAGCAAATTGTTTCCGTCCTGCAGAGATACAGCTGCAGTTTTCTGTGTTAGGAATTCATTAGAAATGTTTTTTCATCCCATATCTTTTTCAGCAGGGACTGAGGGGACTAGAAAACCTGAGCCAAACATGGACACGCACTATCTGGCTTGTAATCTCACGTTGCTGTGTCAGCATTAATTCCCGAAGCTAAATGCACTTTCAGGATGTTTCTCTGAACTCTTGTGATCTTTAGCTTTTGCAGAAATGTTCATTAACATGGTAAGCTTGTTACCACACAGTTGTATTAGTCTGCTGGCTTAGTGAGTAAATGAAAGAGCATATGGGAAGAAGAGAGATAAGATGTTGGGAAAAGGAAAAGTCAGTTATAAATGGGGTTGGATTGTGCATATGTTAAACCTGCTAGAGTCATTACTCTGGAAAACATCTGTTCCACTAAGATTTTTTCTTTCTCTGTTTTGTTTTACTTCAAAAACCGTCTAACCATCTGCTCACAATATGCTCTTAATTCAAATAATTCTGCATATTTATTATTGAAATCAGATTTTTTTTTTGCACATCAAATCATATTTGTGTCATCAGAGCAGGGGTTTGACGAAGCTATTACAGGCAGTGTGTTAGCAGAACATGCAACATGTATTTGCTGCAAGTATGAAGGGATTTTAACATGGTTAAAATAAACTGAACTCTGTTATTTCCATGATTTAAAAGCAAAGCCTATTGATCTGAACTGCTATATGTGGAGGGAAGAGGCTGGAACTGTTGATGATTTACAGGGACATATGGAGTCTTTCCTCACCTCATATTTCCATAAAATATCTCTGAGAGGTTTTATCATTATCCCTTTTGCAAAAAAAAATTGAAACACATCAACTTTGGAACAGGTGTTGCAATAAATTTCATGCTGTTTTAGACAGCAGAGAAGGAAGTAGTTCTTTCTTTTACACTGCTGAGATGATTCCTCTGGGGCCAACTTGTGCAGGACAGACTTCACTGTATTTTGGTATTTTCTGATTAATTTTAGTAGCTTTCACCTGTTAAAAGGTGAAAGTAAAGGAGTTCCTGTCTTAATAAGTTGCATATTTCATGAATGGTAACTTTTATCTTTGTTGCAAAGAGTTATGAAGTGTGATGTAGCATGGTAAGAGGTTGAAATGTGTCAGAGGAAACGTACACAGAAAAGTGGAGCTCACCACCTCAGGCTAATAGGTGAAGGTTTTTTTTTTTTATAAACCTCATTTAAGATAAATATACAACCAGTTAACATCCTCTAAGTTTAGCTTGTGCTTTTTAAATGTCTGGAAATTTCATGTGAGGTATGTTTGGCTTTGGGGATCTACCTCACGCCCTGCCATCGCTCACACAGACGCAGATTAGAAGCTTTTTCCAAACACTGTGACTACTCTGTTTATAGAATATAAGTAATATATGTATTACAATTTCACTGCCATAAGTGAAGTCCTTTCCAACGTCGTGTGAGGATTCCAGTAAGATTTAATATTATTTGCAAGGAGAACATGAATTTCTTAGACTTTACTCATCAGAACATTAAAAAAGGAAATACATTGTGATGAATAACAAAACACAACCAACTAATAAATTACAACAATTAATAAAATGCTGAAATAACATGTGAAAACATTCGCCCATATGTTTTTGGATCTACCAGATTGAAGACCTGGTGAGGACCATATTTTTTCATACAAGACTGATTTATTCAGGAGTTTTTGAAGCGAATGATATTTCATCGTGTGTGTGGGAGTCTGAATTGATCATATATATGACTCATTTTGCTGCCACCCACTCAGAAAGTTTTTACACAGGACTTATGTTACTTCATAAACCTATGATGTCTTGATCTCAGCTCAGTCTTAAAAGCAGTATGAACTAAAATAACCCTTTGTAGCTGCTTTCTGAGCAGTGCTGTGATGGTTTGTTGTCATGTAACACAAGGAATTTTGTTTATCCATTATAAATGACCGAGATCTCAAATAAGAGATGTTAAAAAATAACCCCTTTAATGTCTCTTTTCTGAGAAACCCGCTCTTGTTTATTCCAACCACAACAAAGACTGCGAAAGCTGCGTGGCTCACCTCAAAGAAACAGCATCCAAACCAAAAGGAAGGAAGAAAAAGCAAAAAGGGGAGTTTAAGGAAGATATAAATCTTTGCTGTGGATTTCCTGTTTTTCCTCTTTTTTTTGTCAAAACACCCAACTTTCAGATAAATTAGTTTCAAACCAATTTCACACCAGTTTCTCTTTTTATGTTGGTTGTTAAATATAAAAATAGAAATTATAAATGGCCTCCAACACTCTCACTGCAGTGGATTCATCTGGAAGTCATTTTAATCCAATCAAAACAAAACAAAAATGTTTCAATGGACCTAAAACAGATTTCAGTAAATGGGTTCATTGCTTAATAAACTCTGATGGCACAAATTCCTTTCAGGAGTCACATAAATAGTTATTCACAAACTCTGTCTTTGTGCAGATCTCACATAATGTCACCTGATATGAAAGACCTGAGAATGGTTGATGAAACACTGACATAAAGATCTCATCAAAGAATCCGGGGAAAGTTGTGGAGATGTGAAAGTCAAGTTATTTAAAGCTCAATGAGACAGTAACCCGATAGCAGAAAATAGACTAGATATGGCCCCACAACAGGAGGGCAGTTTACCAAAAGTCCCAGCAACCACGGAGATGTGGTAATCTTGTATCAGATGGAAATCTCCACAGGAAAGACTGGTGTTTCTTCCCCAGGACTGCTATAAACTGCACACTCAACAGAACTGGGATTTATGGCAGAGAATCCAGAAATGACTAAAGAACAACAAATAAAAAACATAAGGCCAGTGGGAGGTTTACCAAACATGTGGAGGAAGAGAACTCTGCATCTTTTGCATACTCTTCTGATAATGAATCTCATCCCAAGATTTAGGGAACTGTGAATGATGCTAAATGTCAAGAAATAGAAAAGCTGTGTCATTCTCACAGAGAGAGGGAAGTTCATCCTCCACCAACACTGTGACTAAAAGCAAACCACTACACTTTAAAG
>JBAMIG010000025.1:11273388-11289322 GCA_037177335.1 Kiunga ballochi
GATGCTAACTCCTGTACTGTATCTAAAGCACCCCGATACTAACTCCTGAACTGTATCTAAAGCACCCCGATGCTAACTCCTGAACTGTATCTAAAGCACCCCGATGCTAACTCCTGTACTGTATCTAAAGCACCCCGATGCTAACTCCTGTACTGTATCTAAAGCACCCCGATGTTAACTCCTGTACTTTATCTAAAGCACCCCGATACTAACTCCTGCACTGTATCTAAAGCACCCCGATACTAACTCCTGCACTGTATCTAAAGCACCGCGATACTAACTCCTGCACTGTATCTAAAGCACCGCGATGCTAACTCCTGTACTGTATCTAAAGCACCGCGATGCTAACTCCTGTACTGTATCTAAAGCACCCCGATACTAACTCCTGCACTGTATCTAAAGCACCGCGATGCTAACTCCTGTACTGTATCTAAAGCACCCCGATGCTAACTCCTGTACTGTATCTAAAGCACCCCGATACTAACTCCTGTACTGTATCTAAAGCACCCTGATACTAACTCCTGTACTGTATCTAAAGCACCCCGATACTAACTCCTGTACTGTATCTAAAGCACCCCGATACTAACTCCTGTACTGTATCTAAAGCACCCTGATGTTAACTCCTGTACTGTACCTAAAGCACCCCGATGCTAACTCCTGTACTGTACCTAAAGCACCCCGATACTAACTCCTGTACTGTATCTAAAGCACCCCGATGCTAACTCCTGTACTGTATCTAAAGCACCCCGATGCTAACTCCTTTACTGTACCTAAAAGTGTTGAGGAGATGGTAATATTGTAATAATTTGAATAAACCCTATCTTTCAAAACGGTTAACCAAGAAGTCTATAAAGCTAAAGGGCAGAAATAATCACAAAACAAAGCCAATGAATACAAGTTTGAATCTGCTTTGTTTCAGTCTGAGGAACTCATTTCTGGGAACGGTGCACATTGTGCATTCTTTAAATCTGATTTATTTTGGCTCATTCTTTTAGCCCTTCTCTTTCTCATGTAGCTAGTATAGCCATGAGAAAAATTTAATTTATCCTCATGAGCACACATCTTACATCACCCAAGGGATGGGTGATTAAGAGGACGGTTGAGTCGTTTTACGAGCTTGTCTAAAAGGAATTGAGGTCTCAGATCACAGGACATTAGTCCTGTACAGCAGAAAAAATAAACAAGTAAAAACTGGGTGAAGTGCAAATGTGTTAATACACCACTGGAAATGTACAATAAGAAACAAATAATGGTAAATAAAAGTATTTATGTGTGGTAATGGTGGAAAGCGTAGTGCAGGAAATCTAAACAGAGATGGCAAATGGTTGAAAAAGTGAATGGCAAACTCTGAAAGGTAGACTTTTTTTGTGTGTCTGTGCAGGCTCTGAATGGTCTGCGTGGGATGGATCAAATGCGTCATTTGGTCTCGACAAACCAGACAGGTTAGTCCTAATACCATCATATACAATACCACCTACAGCGGCAACAGGGAGTGAAAAAAAAACTAAAGAGGTCTTATTTTCATTCACAAGTTTAGGATGGGAGCAGCTATTTTTTTAAAAAATGTGTGTCTAATATATTATTTATTGAATTGTCTACATTCCAAAAACTGTTTTTACACCTTTTGACTGAATTCCTTTCTTTTAGCTCAGGTCTTTATATCCAAGGAAGTGTTTACTAATTTAGAATAAGACAAAGAAACTATAAATACCATGTTAAAAAAAGTATTGCCACAAATGATACTTTCAAGCAAATAAAGTTTCTCACACCCTGAAAGCAATGAGACTCTGCAGTTTTTTTGGCTGCCAACAAAAGATGTCCATGCTTCAGTAGCACTAGACAAGCCTCCAAGGATGGAAACAGTTCAGGCATCCAGAGGAAACAGTTCAGAAGTACAAGGGTCACTGTGTTACTGGGAGAGAGCAGGAACAAGTGGGGAAGGTTGTAAAAACAAAACTGGGCTTTTTCTACCTGTAAACAAAATGTATGGGTTTCATCCAAGCTGCATGCGCAGTTAAGCCATGATCCATCCAGGCAGTCCATCAGGCAGTTAATCACAGTAAAACACACAGGAAACTGGAGAGCAGGAGCAATGTAGGAGTGTGAAGGTAGAGTTTGTATTCCAACTCACCTTACTTTGTTTGCTTTGGGATAAGATCTCTGTGTGTCTGAAAGGCTGTCTACTTAACAAAAAGACACAAAGAAGCATTCAAAGCAGTACAGACTCTTACAAAAAGTAAAAAAGAGGGAACTTTTTCACCTCTAATTGTAATCTGTAATACTAAACCAGATGATGGAACAGCGTTGGAGACACTTTTGTGTGTGTTAAAGCATGCAAGAAAGGACCGGCATACAACCGAGAGCATAATCAAAACCAGACAAGTTCCTCTCTGCACCACAGACAACATGAGCTTTAAAATGACATTCAGAGATGGAAAATGGCTAATTTTCTTTTTAAGTTTATGTGCAAACATAGATATGATGCATCCTTGTAAGATTAAAGTTTGTGTTACTGTCTAGAGTTGCAGCTACCATATATCTATGTGCAGTATCTGAGGCACATGTGTCTCCTTTCCTTCTGTTCGAAACCATTAAGTCCTACTTATCTACTTTGGTTCATTATTTTTCAATCAACAAACTCGATTGCCTTCAAGCTGCCTTATTAGAATCAGGGGTTGAAAGGCTTCCTAGTGATGTTTAACAGAGCTCAAACGCACACACACGTCTTCCCCCACGACTGCTTTGGATCAGTGCCATTCACATCTGCATGGTAAACGTGCACAACCACAGCAAAGCACATAACTAAAGTATAACTGCAGTGAGCTGAAACAGCAGAATATTCAGTGAAAGGGGCTTGTACAGTTTGAAACAATAGCAAACTTGCTAGTCAGAGTAGTTTTCCCCCCACCAACCTATTTTTTTCAGTGCAAAATTCCTGAGTGGCCACATGCAGCAGCTCTGTGCTACATGCTTGAGAGTTGGGGATCCAACTTAAGACTGTGCTGAGGCAATGCTGCAAAGGCATTGTTTTCATTAAAGCGTGCATTTAAAGCATTACAAAATCAAACTTTCCAGCTTCCTAACTAGATCCTGTGAACTGCCTGAGGATTGAATGAATCATCTGGTGCGTGTTTCTGCTCAGAATTCCTTCCTTACAGTACAAAGAGGTTCCAACTGGAGAAATTAACCCGTCATTCTGCCACAAAACAGTGCTTTGTCCTATCATTGCAGTGGAATTTGGACCACCAGTCATTTCTGTAACAAAAACCTTATGGAAGCATCTTAAATGAGAGATTCTACCAGTATAATTATCTGTTTTTTCAGGAATGTTTGGATTTATTTAAGTATCCATGACCCTTTGTGACATAAAAGGAAAAATGTAATAAATTAAGCCCACGGTGATGTGCTCCACTCTGTCCATCATTTTGTTTGTGCAGACGACATCTAAACGGAAGCAGTTTCCATCTGCAATTGAAACTTTTGATGAAACCTTTTAAACGTGTCTAAACATGATCCAGATGCACACCTTTTTTGTATATACACAGATTCTCAGTCCATGCTGGAAATATCCCAGTACAAAATGAAACAAAAAGATGTGTCATGTCTGAAAAAGTGTGGTTTAATGGAAAACACGCCGTGCTTCACTTCAGCATTAGCCTACTTTGTTTAACCCTTTTGTATATCAATGTATGTTTTTGTTTTCTCTACTACTATGCAAGAGTTTTTATGCATTTTGGATGAAACCTTTAGACGCCAGAATTGATCATAAGTTGCATAACATGATGTTAAAGTTTCAGTCCTACCCGTGCAGGGTGAGAATATGGCCCAGGTTTGTCCGCTAGAACCTGCAGCTCTCCGGTTGGTCCTGTGTCCCTGACTCTTAATCCTGTCATGAGCTCTGCATCCAAGCCAAGAATATCTGCCTGGGTGCCTCAGAGCATGGAGTGGGGGATGAAGAGTGGCTGCTTCTCCCCTCCCTCCCTCCCTCCCTTTTCACCCACTCAACTGGATCACACAGAGAGTGTGAAGACAGAGACGGGGAGAGAGAGCGACTGAGCAGAGTAAAACTGATCCTCATAGGAGCCACAAGACTGCATCTGGTTTAACATTACACATACTCACACACATGTGTGGGAGGGCTGCAAGCATGCATTGGTCCCCTCTGTTTAACCAGTGGTCCTATTACAGGATATGTAGCTGGCCTGAGGGAGAAAAGACATTCTGTCTCCCACAGAGGCAAAACATTCCCTCCACTGCAAATACCCGAGTGCCCACTTGCCTGCTTCGTTTTCAGAGAAGTTAAACAGACAAGGTTGAGCGAGAACCCTGGAAAGGTGCTGTAAATCTTCACATGCTTGTTCCAAACCCGGTCTACCTTTGATCCGATTGCCGTTCCTGTGGAGGATCCGTGCTGTTATTTAGCCTCAGAAGATCTTACCATGCATTTTTCATGTGCTTTAATCAACAAGACTGCACCGATTTGAAACAGGCCAAGAACTTAAAAACAACATCAGTTGGGAGGATATTCTGTCCTGTCATGTTTAATCTATAAAGAGAAAAGCTTTAGTGAAGGGGTGGTTTTGTATGGACTGAAATATTTTCACATACAATGCTGTCTTTTCTGTCATCCAGGTAACATTTTTTCATTATTCTTTTCCAATACTCTTGTCCAGTTCAAAATAACAAAAAATGAAAACCTTCAGCACTGTGAAACAACTTTTATGTCCAGAGACTTCTGTAATCTAAATTCAGCTTTTTAATTATCTACCGCTGCACACATCCCCTTGAGCTTCCCTTCACATTGGAAACAAATAAACAACAGGCTGCTAAATATGGAGCTAATAAAACCTATTACCCAACACAGACATTTAGAGCATCTTTTAGCTGATCTTTTTATTTTACAGCAAAACCTTTTACTCATAGTTATAATAAGTTATAATAAGTAATAATTATTGTCATGCTGAAACCACAGGTAGCTGTTAAAGGTCTATATATGCATGCTGCAAGAATCAGCAACTAGCAGCAGATTAGGTGGCTGATCATGTAGGATGTAGTATTTTGGCATCTACCCTCAAGAGAGAGTTGTTCTGTTCATGCATACAACAAAACAATAGGTATATACATCTGCAGAGGGGATGCTACAGATCAAAACTTAACTTACGGAGGATACCTAAATCCTCAAGATGAATCTGAGAATTGATGAGTTGTTCCTTGTCAGCTAAACTTTATTTGGCTCCCCCTACTTTGGGTCTTTTTTATTGCCTCTCTTTGTTTGTCTTCTTCTGTCTTTGGATTTCTTTATATCTTTTAAACTGATGCCTCTTGACCCAGCTGCAATCCCCAATGAACTGGAAACATCAAATGAACACACAAACACGGCCTCGAAGCATCAATTTATACAAACCAGACGACCCCACAAGACTATAAACTTCAACTTTATTCAATCAAAGACCTGTATATTGAATCTATTCCCTGCAAAGCACTGGCTCAGTCAACGGTGTGCAGATAATAAGTCAGTTTAAAAACAACAAATATCCATCTTTCTTGAGAGTCACATTATTCTTTTCTTAGCATTTTTCTTAAAATCATTTTGCCACTATTAATTTTTCATTCTGTTGCACTTTTGCAGAATTTCTCTCACTTCTTTTTTCTTTCTTTCTTTTCTCATTAATTTTACTCACTGCCTTCCTGTACCAGAAGAAAAGTAAGACACTGGAAGAGTTACTCACAATTTCACAATCTATATGCCCAAGGCTCTTTTCGCACTATATTGCTAAATGAAAATGTTTAGTTGTTTTCTGTTTTTTTGTTTCCATGGTTACAGAGTTTTGGCGGGATCAAGCTGCAAAGATTTGACAGAGTCAAATTCTCTTGCAACACAAAGCGATTCTGTCCGCGTGAACTGGAATCAGAATATTTGGGCAATGGTGTGGTGTCCCATGTCTTCTTGCTGTTAACAGTTGCATGTTTTAATTCACTTATACCTGTGAAGCAAAACCTATAATATATTTATGCCATCAGCAAAGATGCAGAGGTTACATGCTTCATTAATTAGTTAGGTACAATTTAATTTGATACAATGACGAACAAGAAATTATACAACAGTTACAAATACATATTCATTTAAATTCAATTCAACTTTATTTATATAGTACTACTTTATGATAGTGTCATCTCAGGGTGCTTCACATCATAATAGGTCAATTCATTCTATAGCCTAGATAAGGGAAACCAGAGATTGGATCAAATCTTGACTTCGATCCAAACCCCAGCCTGAGCAAGCATTAGGCGACAGTGGGAAGGAAAACTCCCTTTTAACAGGAAGACAAAACCTCCAGCAGAACCTGGCTCAGGGAGTGCAGCCATCCGCCTCGACTGACTGGTATACAGAGGACAGGAAAGAGAGGACAACATTAAAGCAACATGAACACTGCAGCTTTTATCCAGCAAGACCTCCAGAAAGAGGAGAAATAGGTTAATGATGCCATATATCAATACAAGGAAGATAACAAAGTAAATAGAGTAAAAGAAGCCCAGTGCATTATGGCACATCCACATCACTGCATAACTAACATAAAGCTAAACTATCCCTAACTGTAAGATTTTTTAGGATGGTTTTAAAGGTAGGGAGGGTGTCAATTATATGATGTAAAAAATAAACACTGATATGGCAACTATGAGATGAACAAGTTGCATGCAGCACTTCTGCTGTGTTGTGTTTATAAGGATGGGGCTCCTACCTGGGTGTGTCTTTAAATTTTTACTGGCCAATGGAGGCCTGGCATGTCCACTACATCGTTTCTGGTTCGATTTGCATTTCCCCTATATGGAGATTAGTGTTGTTACTCTGTGTAAATGCTTTTTGCATTTTACTTTGTGTAAACAGGTTCTAAAAGAAGTACTTTTTAAAAACATGCTCCATGTTTGTATCTGTCCAAGCAGTTGTGCATGAAACAAAAAAGTCAGTCAGTTTCTCAGCACATTAAAGTGGATTTTAAGAGTCCTGATATCACACCAAGTGCCTCAAAGATAAATGGAAGCTGAAAGGAGAAAGAATAAAGAGAGACAGATACATATTAAGACATCTGAATATGTGCAAAAGAGACGTTAAAATGTCTCCCTGCATGTTGCAATGACTCTGCAAAAACTGAAGTAACCTAGGCTAGGTTAGGAAATTAAAATACTTGGGGGTATTTGTTTCTGCAGTTGCTGTCACAATCCATCATCCGGTGAGGCAACATGAAAGCAAAACGAATCATGAGACACAGAGAGAGGATTTACTGTTGTGCAACACACTGGGATTCTTTCTTTTATCTGTTTGCAAGTTGAAAAAAGAGGAGGATGCTTGTTTCAAGTCTTTGGAGCGAATGCGTCCCTCAACCATTACTTTAAGGCAGTGTGTTGAAGGATTTGGAATCAGTCCAGTGCAACTGTTGTCTATCCCTTTAGAACTCAGAGCGTCTGGTGGTTTCATATTTGAAGTGGTGACTGATGAATGCTTCCAGAAAATTCCTGCAAACAAACTTTCAGCAATTCTAATCACAGCTGTGTGAGATGTGTAGGGTAGTTAATCCTGTGATACAGAGAATGCCCCATCCTGATGGCTTATTGTACTCTGAAAAGGTTGAATTCACTCTAAAACGCCTCAAACAAAGAACAACATACTTGTTTTTTTATGGTAAAATATCTGTTTGTTTTTTTTATCTTTTTTGCTAAGCATGTGTGTACTTTTAACAAATATGCAATAATCTAGATGTTTTTGTATAGTTAAAGACATTAATCAATAGATTCGGACTCTTCTGACTTTATATATTGTGTGAACCCAGGCAATATCCTTTTCTTCACATTAACCAGAGTCATTCCTTTTCCAGGAGTCATCAATGGAATAATCCCACATGTTGAATTTCCTGTTCTATTCAATTCAACTTTATTTGTGTAGCGCCACTTCACGACAGTGTCATTTCAGGGCGCTTCAGAGACATTTATTTGATGTCTGTTTTTAACACAGAACAGACGCAGAACTTGCAGGAAGTGGGGTTAACTTGTTGTGGGATGTTTTGCTTTGCATGCCTTTCTTCCAAAAATGTGACACGCAGACCAGATGAGCAAACTATGCATATGTATGCATTTCTTTGTATATAGTTTTTTTGCTCTCCTAAATTTATTTCGGCCATCTTGACTCAAATAATTAGCATATTTGCTGGTGTAAATGGGGCTGGTCATGTTCTATTTAGTCTGTTTTTAATGACAGAAGCATGGTATCTAGCTAAAGCACAGTAAACTACCTTTAAGAGACAAACGTTGTTCCATTTGTAACCATCATTCCACACATTGTGGCTTTTACCAAATTATAATGTTACAGTGGTTAAAAAAAAACATTACCTGCTGTTACAACCTGACTTTAACAAAAAGGAGACCGTAATAAGTTGTAGGACAGGAAAGCTAGGGAAATTAACTTTTATTTAAAGAAATCAGGAACCAGAACAGGTGATCTCTAGACCAAGCCTAGAACTCAATTCTGAGCTCAAGCTGGTGGAGCACTTAATAAAAGCAGAATCTCACCTGGCCCAGATGCAGTCCTGCTAATGAGACGGCATCTGCACAGAGAGCAAAAGGTACTGTTGATTTGGACACTTTATGTGGTGTTTTTTTAGTTTCCTGTTTTGTTTAGCCTCATGTGTTTGTGCTCTATTTCCTGTCATTAGTTTCACCTGTGTTGATGTTGATTATGTGCATCTGTGTCTCGTTTGATTCAGTTTGTATTTCAGCACTTTGGGTTCTCAGTTCTGCTTCACTAGTCTTCATCAAGTTTAGCTTTGCCTTGTTTCACCTGGATTCATGTTCTTTCATTTCACATAACACACAAGTGATGTAACAAGTCATGCTTTTGAAAAGTAAAAAAGCAAATAGCTTATCTGCAATACCAAAATGTCTTTAACACAGCTTTTGAAAAAGAAAAAGTTATGTTGGCTTTTTTGTTTAGTCTTTCAATTTTAAGTGAATGGTGTATTTTTCATATTCATTGATTAAGATTGTGCGTGTGTATGTATATATGTGTGTATGTATGTGTATATATATACATATATATAATGAGAACATGAATAGAAGTGTTAAAGTGTAGAAAATATTTTACTTGTATTTACTTCTGTAACTAAATTACCTTATTTTTTTTCCAAGACCTGTCAATCTTCCACCTTTATGAAAAAGACTATAAGATCTTGTTCCTGACCCCAGGAGAGCCTGCCACCTTTTTCCAGCTGCAGGCCACGGGCTCAGATTGCCAAGAGCTGTTCCTAATCCTGCCTGCTGCCAACGGCTCCAGAGAGAGCTACTTAGGATGAGGACTACTGCAAAAAGTCCTGAGTATCCTGAGTTCATCAAACATGACTCGATTAACACCTCAGCTGCAGCTGGAATTCTTGTCCATAAAATTTGTGAACAGAATCCGTAACAAAGGCCAGCTCTGAGTCAAGCCCCCACTGGAGACAGATCCAACATGCATGTGGGTTCAGTCCTCATAAGCCCCTCTGCTGCACACATCCAATGAAACTAGAAAGGATTCATAGATATAAAACCTCCACAGAATCGTGTTCAGTGCTGTTTTATCAGTTTCATGGTAATTATATCTTATATCAGTCACCACCATGGCATTGTTTAAGATTATTAAATAAAAAGGCAAAGGTAAAACTTTTATCTTTATATTTTTTTTCTTCACTTTTGGATCTGAAACTGATCAAATTATAAGAAAAAATCAGTGAACTTTGTGGATAACGTTCATACACAACAGTATTTTCTTACTTCTCTCTATTTGTGCTAACCTGACCATGGGACATATTAAGTACAATTTCCCTTTTTCTCTGAGATTTATACCCAAATTCAAGCAACTGGTCAAATCCCTATATATTTAAAGCTCAGTAAAGCAGATAAAAGCTTATGGTCACATCAGCAGACCATGCATGCCAGGTGTCCCTGTGGGAAGTGCACAATGAGGTCACCAGAAGTAAATCCTCCAGCTCAGGAAATTTCCCTTGCCAAGCAAACATTAGTTTAAGGAAGTTTATGTTTTCAGTGTCTATCAAAAAACAGGAATCTATTGATGTAAAAAGCATATGCAGACAATATTTGGCTGCTTGCTTGGTGTGGCGTTGAACTGCAACCAGAGCAGTCCTGCTAAAAACGTCATGTAAAGTGGGAACGGACCCTTCAAGCTTGTTTTCCAAAAACAAACAGACAAAAGAAATAAAATTTCTGCAAGGAGTTATATAAAAAAAACAGCCAGAAATCAAGTAGAAATAACAAAAAGCGCAAATAATTGCTGTAATTAACTGAAAATATATCTGTAATTGCTTTTATTTACTTAATATTTCATTTTTTAAAATGATTAGGCCAGAAATTGTGATCAAATCCCTAAATGAATCAACATGCAGAACAGGTTGTTTCACATGTTGCCCATCAGCCCAGCATTCATGATGGTGTCTGTATGAAGAATAGCATACTGTAGCAGTTGGTGTCAGCGGAGGCACAACCACTCAGAGGACAGACTGGAGGAATGGATTGATTGGCAGCAGGTGTGACTGTTTGTCACTTTAATTAAAACCATGCTGAAACTGTGCATTGACTTTTTACTTCTGGTGCCTCTGGTAAGAGATTTTAATGGCTTTTATTTATTATTAATTTTGTGAATAGTGGTCTGCTATATTAAACTGGTACGTATTCTTTAAGGCATGACATGGACTGCCGTTTACTTTTAGGTTATACTGGCTTTCTTTGTTAATTTAATTTCATATAGGTTGTTCGTTAGAGGGTTTTTAACATCCTGTCCTCTCTCTGTTCTAGTACTGCGGCTGGCGTGGTCCTCCGCTTGCTGGTGTGGTTGGCACTGGGAGTTTACTTTAGACTGTGATTTGAGTTTGGTGTGATTTAGTTTGTGGTGTTTAACATAAGTTCCTTTTTATAGTTGGAATACTCCCCGTCTCTTTACGGTGAGTGGTTTGGTATCTCAGCCGTAGCACGACATTCTATCATCTCGTTCTTCCCGTTCTGCTTTTTAACAGTTGTATTGTAAAATAAATTGGCATGACCTACTGACTGTTTAGGCCTCTTTATTGAAGCCCCTGCGTGCTGGCCTTCTGCTAGGCTACAATACGGTACACTGCTTTGGGGGTCAAAACACTGTAATCTGCTTCTGCACCTTGATCCTGTTTTACCTGACTTTATTTCTGCAATTCTCTATTGTGATACCCTTTTTTCACTTCTGAATATTTGATTCTTTTCACTTTGTTCCCATCACACTAATATATTAAGCCTGCATCAGGATCAGGCATATTGGACATTTTAACTTGACCCCATGGAGTGTGTGTTGCATACAATTTAGTTTAGAAGATCACTTATGTTTAGTGAGTGGCAGGTAAACACTGATCTGAGTCTCATTGTCTCCACTGGCAGCGACTACAAAGCAAACTGTTGAAGCATCTATTTTCTTTGACTCTTGTGTGCTTTTCCACTCTGTGGGTCATTTCTTACCATTGCTCATTGTTTACAGCAGCTGTCTGTTATCTTTACTTTTTCCACACTGCTGAAGATGCCTAGCTTTAACCACACCTCCACTGTGGCTCTTGCACTGGATATTGTGGGACAGTTGAGATTTAAAATATTAATTGTGATCATTGGACATAGTTTCCATTGGACGTAGCGGGTACTTGAGAGGGGAGAAAAAAGAAGCTCAGCAGGAGCCATAAAAGGAGGCTATTTATGTGATTTTACAATCTACAAATCACTCATCGCTGCAGCGCGAGCGAATGGCAGCAAGCTTTTATTTTTCTTTATAAATCAGGACTGATAGAAACATTTATTCCATCAATGCAAACTGGATGCTTCAATTATTCCCCAGAAAACCTCTAAATAATAATTTTGTTCATCTCATCCTTTAGTTCTTTTTTTTTTTTCTTCCAACATTTTCCATTAGTTTGCCCCATAATGCAGTGCTCTTTGTTTCAGTTTCTTTTTACAAACTTTTAAATTTAACATCTCTTATTTTCATGAACTCTTTCAAAAGTCCCTCTAATAAAACCAGCTTTTAAAGTGAAGTTAAACCAGGTTTACATTGTGATGATATCTCTCAGATAAAGTAACACCGATACTCGTGTATCTCTGTCATCACAGCTACATATAGAGAAATGTAGATACATACACACACACACACACACACACACACACGTACATTTTCCACATTTATCTCCCCCGCTCCCCCATCTCTCATTACCCACAAAGTTCCTGCTGTTCTGCTCCTAATCTGTTTTGATCAAATCCTCCCTGAGTTGCAGTTTAGCTTCTGGGTCAAAGTTTATCTCCTGTAAAAGAGACGGAGAGGTTTTTTAAATGTGTTGGACTTGAGTTTTAAGAAGCCTGTTTTTCTGGCACACATCACCTATGAAACCAAACTGGACTGACAGAATCTGCCAGCATCTGCAGCTTCTCAGTGGATTCAGGAGGACATGTAAGCACAATGGAGCCAGAAATACACAATTTTTTTATTTCCTCTTTTTAAAAACTCCACAAACTTCCCAATAAGTCGCCTCAACTTTTTTTTCGTTAGAATAGATTGCATCTTAAATCTACGTTTTCTATTTTCTTTATTTTTCTCTTTACTAACAGTTTATAAGGCTATATTGTATATTAGTAGATTTTTAAGATCCATTATGAAGTAAATGAGTTCTGTTTATATTACTCTAATTGCTCAGGCTTTGGGCTTCCTTTAAGCCTCCTAGTGATTTTTATGAAGCTTGGCTAATGTGATGATGTGAAATACGTTCATGGTGTTAAAAAGACTTCTCGTTGAGGCTTCTCTCTGGAACATCTACATGTTTGTTTGTGTTACACTTGTCTTTCTGGAATCTGCGTTTTAATTTTAAGCACATTTGTCAAACGTTAATGTATAATTAAAAACTTGACATTTGTTTGGCACACTCTTCCTGCTTTTGTTTTATTATTTCTGGTGTATAGTCAGGGAAAAGATGCTTTTCATTTCAGCCTAAGCATCTTGGCATGAAGTTGAGACAGAAATTGTCTGGAGGGAATGAGGATAGCTTTGTGGTTTACATTGTTTTTATGGCTGTGGGGTAAAGTCAGACATATTTGTGGAAAAAAACACCCTTGAATCTATTTGCTTTACCCAACTCATTTCATTTGCCCGTGCGTGCCTTTAAACCACTTGGTTTCATTCCTCTGTGTTGCTGTAGTTTGCTGTTTCCCCAGGCTTTTCTTCCCAGTTGCTGCTTGTTTGTTTCCTGCATCCTGTCTGCCTCCCAGTTCTTATGTCCACCATATCCAAATTCTTGACAAGCATAGAGAAATAATTCTTTGTATGATAAGTTTCACACATAGCTGAGGCTAAATTTTGCTCTGTAATGGAGTTTTGCTGGCATTAGTTCATGTAGAGATCTCTTCAGGATCCATTACAGCATTTTAAATCAGGCTGATGTCTCAACTTTGACTGGATTTTTGCAACCAGTTTCTTTTCCAGCCATTCTGTTTAAGTTTGCTGCCATGAGCCTGTGACTTCAAAATCCAGCTTAATTAATAACAAACAAGTTTGGTTTGTGTCAATCCTGGTTCTGCTGTTTATTATGTCCAGACTTTTCCCATTTAGACTTGTTCTTGTGTTTTGTTTGGATGCAACTTTGAAAACATGACTTGTGTTGTCTGGTTCTTCTTTTTTTTGTTTTATTTCCTGCAAACCTTGTCAAACAAGTTATTCTTAAGTTTTTATCTAATTATATTTTCATAAACTTTGAGTTTTAACATGCCAACTGTGTGTTGTGGGCTTGAAATGTTGCTAGAGTGTCCACCTCTCACCTCTAGGAAGGGTCACAACGTTGCAGTGTCGTGTGTTTCACTGATAACTGTTTCACACTAAAATGACGTTTTGAATTGTTTGGAAATGCCCTCGAACCGTTCTGAGCTACTTTTTCTTATTAAATAACATTCCCGTTGTCTCTTCTTGAGATTGGGTTAACTCACAACTGATTGATTTATCTGAAACTGATTCAAATAATTAACTATAACCCCTATTATATATTCATTGTTCTGTTTTCTTTCTACATAAAATAATAATCGTCACCGAAGTCTGGTGTGTGATGGAAATGTATATTTAGTCTGTTAATGATTCATTCTACATTTGTTAATGATATACTATTTGTAGTCGCCACAATAAAAGACAGGGAAGTATTTTTTTTCATTTATCAGCTCCATTTACTTAAAATCATGTTCTTTTTATGGCTTATTAATGTTTTAACAAATCAATATACAAATGCACTTTTAACCTCTGCAAAATGTTGTTGGCTATTTTACACTAGTGGGATTGCAAATCTCTAATAAAGTTCTCACTTTGTTCTCATTGCTATAGAAAAGGGCAAGCAATGCATATTTACATGCATGAAGAACAGTCTCTAGCAATGCTTCTTCATGCATTCATTACTAAAATATGTCAATAAACCCACAGCATGCATAAGATTTAAGGCTATTTGAGTTCTTCTTCAATACACTGTATAACTAATGATGTGCTTCTGTGTAGTTTCACAGCTTCTGAAACTGTACAGACAATGAATGAATAAACAGTTGATAAAAGCTTTTATGGTGGGAAAACAGTGACTGAAAACTTTCATCTAAAAGACATTGTTTACCTGTTTTTAACTTGGATTGAAAAAACTAAACCAGGTTTTACAAGGACCGCTTACTGAGCAACAATATGACATCATAACTCAATACAGGTTCTCTGAGTTGGACCTTATAAGGAGTTTGTTTTGTGTGTTTTCAGAGATGATTTCTTTTCTAAGTTTCCCCTTCTACATGCAAACGCTCTTGGGTGTTTTCCAAACTCAGTTCCTGCCATCTTAAATTGAGTTTGTGAACAGAGAAAAAGGCCCGTGCACATACGCTCACAGTTAAAGTTACAGCCTGTGGAATTCATGGTCGCATTATTTATTAGTAATGAAACAATAATATTCACGAGGGCTGTGTCCAGACTCTAATTACAGATGGAAGGTCAGATCCTTGTCCTTCATTAGTCTTTCTCACAAACATTTAGACTTTTCTTTGGAATAACAGCAGCAAAACGGTGCTTCTATGAAAATGTATTGTGCCAAAAAGTTTTTTCATCAACTATATCCTAATGCGGGTCAAAAAGAAACATCTTTTGTTTTAAAATTAACATTTCTAATGGCCTAAATCTGCTTCATGGGGTATTTTAATACCTATATGTTACTTTCAATAAATATACATATGTTTGTGTGTGTTTTTATGTGAATTCATGCAGGGTGACTGGCTCAACCGCTGCATTTTTTTGACACATCCCCCAGCAACGTTGGGTTCAAAGGTCTCACAAGGAGCCAAAAACTGACCCTGGAGATGCATATCTTCACCATGATCTCAGCGTCTGCCCCTCTCCAAGTCTTTACTGAGCACACATGTTAACTTGTTCTCTCCCTCACAAAATAAATGTGTCATCATGCCTGGTCTGGGCGGGGGGGGGGTTGTGAATTTATATCGGAGTGTGAAGACTCTGGGGGTCGGACTCATTGTTTCTGTCAGCCTGGAGACAAAAAGTCAAAAGCCAGTCTGCTTAACTGAGAGAAAAGGTAGGAGTGTGAACTTGTTTCCCTTAGTTTATAAAGGATGCCTGTGGTTTGGATTTCTGTGCCCTCTGGCTGTAAAAGGTGGGTTCAGGTGAAAAGAGTTCTGATTTCTTTCAGCAAACCCGGTGTTCTCTTAGAAGACGATCCATTAGCAAACATGTTGTAATGAAACACTTTTATTTATATTCTCAGGGTCGAGGAGAGTCGAGCACAGAGAAAAGATATATCACGTAAACTGAGTATGTTGAAATACAACGTTTTTATTCCACACATAACACAGCTCCAAGCAACAATCTCAAGTG
>JBAMIG010000025.1:11289422-11305247 GCA_037177335.1 Kiunga ballochi
CTCTTTTTACCAGTCTATTGAGTCTATTCTTGTCCCGCTCAGAACACCCCCCTCCCCAACACACCACAGCATAAAAATATATATATACATACAATAAGAGATAAAATACTAAGCAACATAGGGTATTTTAGGGAGCATCTGTCTCCAATTTGTTGCCAAAGGACATGTAAAATCTGGTACTGTGTATTGTTTACTAGTAAATTTTTTCTTTTTGTTTCTTTCACACCTTGAGTTTATCGTAATGATTAGTTCATATTTTATTTTATTTACTTGAATATAAGAAAAACTAAGATGTTCAAGTCATGATCCCATGTTACTGTTATTTACATTTTCAGTGTTTATATCTATTTAGTTTTTCATGTTTTGCTGCTTTCAGTTCATGTTTATGTGCAGCACTGCATGCCCAAAAAGGCATTTGTTTTAAAGATATACATGCATTGGATGAATGTAAGGACCAAAACACTACAATGTACAGAGTAGTATAGTTTAAACTTTATTTTTAATAAAAGTGCATATCTTTTGGCATGAGGGGTGAATAAAAAAGATCAATATGGTTGACACAAACAAAGCTCCAAATGTATTTTAACAAAAATTGTCACAATTATGCACAATCTTTACCAACTATCAACTTTGTACTAAATGATCCACAGAGTGTATAATAGAAAAGTTATCATACCTCGCAAAGAAAATAAATACTGTACACATCTTTACAGTAAAACATATTCTTCATGTATCTTTTCCTTTCACAGTGTGTATAAAATAGATTATATAGTGCTATACCATTTCTAAACATTAGGGAGCAGTATTGTACACATGGTGAGTTCAGTTTTCTTTTTACAGATTCAGACTGGTAAATAGCATAAAGGGTGTCTAGCAGCTCAGTGCACCAAGAGATAAGGTTGTAAAAACAATTGGAACTGTTTAATGTTGTTCTCTCAGCTGCTGTCAGGAGCAATTTACCAGAGCATTAGTAATAAAGAATCTGCGTGGGTACAAGTCACAAACTCTTTACGGCTGCTTAATTTTCCAGGATGTTTTGTATTGTTCAGGATAGCGACACATCAGCTAACTGTCCCAGTGTAATTAAACAAGTGCCATATGAACTTTTACCACAGCATCCCTAAAGAGTTATAAACCGCTGTGACCCCAGAAGTCTTCCATAATGAATTTCAGACACAAAACTGTATTATCAGCTTGTCATATACCTCACTTGAGTGGTTATTGTTAATTATTAGATCTTTACAGCAGAGGAAATGATAGCTCATTAATTTTTACTACTAGTATGTGTTCTGCTGTGTCGCAGCAGGGTTTAGGAAGCAGCTGGACAGAAAGCGGAAAAGTCAGAGACGAGTAAAAAAATCACTTTATTCTTCCATGTAATATAATGGCCACTGTTGGAGGCTAACCATTACTTTATTTCACATGTTTATATATATATATATATAATGGATCACTGTTCACAAGTCATCATTCTCGTTTATTGCCATCATTCTGAAGGCCACACTCACAAGGGTAGAAAAGTAATAGCACTGTAATGCTTTATATTTTTTTTACTATTTTTTTTTAGTGCTGCATTCAAACTGTTTACAAGTTTTATACTGTTTTCTTCTATACACATATGGATGAGTGCAAATGCATGTTTACAGGAAGATGTATGACGCTTTGTGTACTTTCTTTTGTTTTCTTTGCATTTTTTCTTCAGATATCTCACCATGCTCAAAATATTTACCTTTCCTCTTAAGGAGCGTAGTTTTTTGGCCGTATCATCATTTTGACAGTTTTAAAAGCCTGCCTGTAGTTGGTAGGGTAGTACTCTGTCGTCATGTTGTGCCATGTTCCCCAGAAAATCCCATTACGGACTCCTTTGTACCTCTTGTGGTAGTACTTCCCATTGAGGTTGGCGGACATGCAGGCATCAAACCACCATCCAGAGCTATAGTAGGCACCACAGTTTCCAGAGGGGTACATGTCATTGTCACGGTCAGGAGTGGAGAAGAACTTCTGGTCATGGTTAAAATGCTTATTGAAACTGATGGCATTCCCAGCTGTCCCACTACAATGAGAGATATTAAATGAGATGTGTTTAGATTTGGCTGGTTATAGCAGCTCACATACAAACTAATACTGTACCTGTATCCACTGACTGACAGGCGATAGCGTAAGTATTCGTTCGCCACATAGAACTCGTCATACTTTGCATATTCCCGGACACCCTCAAAGTCCTCCAGATCTATACGGAGAACCATATCTTTGGCTTTTGTCAGCATGTGGATGTGGTCATTGCCCAGCCAGAATTCACCTCTGCAGGACAACAAGGGGATAATTAAACAAGGCATAAATAAGCTCATTTAATGGCACAGTTGGTTTGAAAGTGGATACAGCTACCCAAACATAATGTACTTATCCTCACATGTGGCAAGAAAAAAATTTGTTGCAAGGGGAGGGAAGTGTGACAGTGAAAAATGGATAAGAGTAGCAATATTATTGCAATGGTAGGAAATACTAAAGCTGCGAGTGTCTCTATCAATAAGTTTCACATGGTTGTTTTTCACATAGAAATAGAAACAATGGGAAAAGATAAAGATTAAAATGTCGTAATAATAAAAACTCTCCATGACTGCTGTTATCAGCAGTGTTTTTTATTAACTGATTTAAAAATGGTGTGAAACCAGCTTAAATGAATCAGATTTACTGTGACTGGAATATTTTCCCAGCTTTCTGTGTGGTAATCAGTCAGTGTTAGTGGGAACAGGTGGGGTACAATCAGAACAGGTGTGCATTTTATTATAGGTTCCAAAGCAACCTGAGCACTTTCAATGTTATTAGAGGACAAAAGTGCTTTTAGGACATATTTCCTACAAAAACTGCTCATTTATCACTTTGCATTACTTCTTTTATAAACTCTTAGTCCTTTATAAGCAACAGACTGTATGTGAAGAGTTGGCTTCATGCACAGCTCCACTACTTCCTTAACTTAAGCCAGCTCTTTTGTTTTCTGTCTTTCATTATTGGATGAACTGATTAATCCAGATGTGTCTGGTCATTGCCATTGTGGTTACTGGAGGTCAGGCACACCTGGATTAATCAGTTTGACCAGTAATAAAAGACAGGAAACAAAGTGCAGGAAGTAGCAGAGCTGTGCATAAAGCCCAGACAAAAACCTATAAAGCTGACACTTTTAGGGTCAGATCGGGTTTTGGTTGTTACTTTTGGTTTTAGCTGCAACTTTTAATATGAGTTTACTTTTAGATTGTATATAAAGCTGATCTTTTTGATACCTGTTTTAAATTAAAAGGCGTACTGAGTTTTACAAATCAAAGGTGACAAACGCTATCAAAGACTCCACAAACTAGCAGAGTGGAGTAATTTACTAAAATCTGAGCAATCCTGCAGAAATATTTCACAACCTAACCATTAGTTTCAACATGTGAGCAACCTTTTACAGTTTGGAGAATAATTTCTTTCGCTAGCGTTAATTTTGCCACACAGATTATTTGCTCAATTCAAACATAAAACAATCCAACCCTAACAGAGCCCTCCCTTTGTTTGAAATGAAAATGTCCTACGATGTAATTGTTGGTTTCCTAACCTAAATCCCTGCAATTATAGTTTACATTTTCTGTTGAGACGCTTAGTGTTGATCATATAAATGGGGTTATATTTTTAACTTTAGAGGGGTCGACATCAGCTGCAGCACTGCATTCAGTTTGCTGGAGGTCGAGGACATAACCTTTTTTATTAACTCCACCTTTTTCTACTTGCATCTAAATTAGCATGTAAAGCTTAACAGGACATACCGGAGGTTTCCAAAGCCCTTTTTATACTCATTCCAGGTACGATTGAAGCTGACAGACCCATCAACACGTTGCTGTATCACAGTCCATCCACCTCCAAAGGACTCCATGTCACAGAAAACCTCAAATGTCCCATTGCGAGGATCAGGGGTCACACGATATACCCCGTTCTTTCTCACCTCCAATACGTTGTAGTCTGAGCAGTCCCGAGGAGCTAAAATAACTGTTCAATGGACACAAGACAGACGGAAAAGAGACAGGATTTTACTGGACAGTATTCAGTAATCATGTAATGTCTGGCTTTTCTTCTTTCTGTGCTCATTCAAGAGACTAATAGAAAAAGTCCCCGAGGCCAAAAAATGCTTAAGAAAAGAAAATTATCTATGTAAGTGGGGAAGCGGCATTCATGTTTTAATGTCCTGGAAAAGTGGTTGAATAAAACCGTTCATGTAGGAATCAAAGTTCAGCTTGTAGAATCATTTCACTGAATGTAATTTCTTCATATGCTGGACATAATGTCACAAACCCGGGACAAGATGTGCTATCCTGCCATATTCTATGCAATCTCACTTTTCCCTCTTCCTCCTGCTCCTTGTGACACTGCATGCCATCAGTTCAGCTCCAGAACTAAGGTGCAGGGGCTTCTGTCAGTCAGAATTTGAGATTTAAAAGGAACAAATGTGTGGGAAATTGTAAAACTGAACATGTGAGGCGTTCCTTCCTCCATCCTGACATTGGACAGGAAATATGGAGCCCTTTTAAGTTTACGTAGTCTTTGTTATGACAGCCTACAAGCGACAGATGACAGGCACCGGCAAAGGAGATGTCGACTGGGTTATGTTTAAAGTATAATTTGCCATTGTGGCATTTCCAAAAGCTTTAACCCACTGTAAACTTTAAGTGCCTTTGTTTGCATATGAGTCTGGCACATAGTTTTGGCACATTAAAAGCTCTGGCAGCCTCGGACATTTTAAGTGCTGACCTGTAAATTCTTTCAGCGTTTCACTCACAATAATGGTCTAACTGTAGTTTCTCCACTTCACTCCCCACGGCCTAATTGACCACAGATCACACGCATGATTATGACAAAAACAAGACAAATCAGGACACTTGGCTTTGTCACAAGGAAGAATATGTTGTAAGTATAGTATCCTTCCCCTCAAAGCTTACTTTAGATGGACAGAAACTCAGAGAAGAAATATCATATCACTTTTATAGACAGGTACTTACTAACACAGCCTGTTTTCTCTGTTTATTTAGTTTTTTTTTCTTTCTTTAGATTAGAGTTAATGCAGCTTAACAGTTACACTGTTTTCCACTCACCTCAAGACTAAATTATGATTTACCATAGTGACCCATGGTGAGAAATATAGTGCTGGCAGCAAGAATGGGACTTGGCAAAAGGGATGGAAATAAATAAATGTTTGACTTTGTCAAGATGCTTTTATGGCACAAAGATTCTATTAGTCCCGCTTGATAATGGCATTGTGATTCCACATTGGCTTAAAATGTTTCTGTTGGGAGGGAAATGTCTTCTGCTGGTGTGATGGTATTTACACCTTAGTTTGCATGTATGTGTGAACTGTGCTGTACACCAGTAATCTGCATAAACCAGTTCAAATGCGTCCAACAAAACATTCATCCAGCATGTCCTCTCTCTAAAAAGATTTTCAGCTGTGTTCAGCTGGGATAAGCTTCCTTGAGTTTGGTTGGAAGATAACGATATAAACCGTAATTTATGCAATTTAATAACTTTTTTAACTTTGGTCGCTGGATAGTTTATTCAGGAATCAAAAAAGATATTTTCAATTTATTTGGCCTCAAAGCTCAAATAATAATAACAAACAATAAACAAAATAAATTGAATTGTATATTTATGATTCTTTATTATAAAGAAGGATATAAGCTAGCATGGGACAGTTTGATGGTTTACTGACCATATGTAAAAATGTCATAGTTCTTGTGGAATCAAAGAGAGATAATTACTTTGGTCTTGTCACAAGTGATTATCCAATTTCCTTTGTACCAGCAGTTTATCTCTCATTTTTCAGATTGACCTCATGCACCAAGGTCTCTATTCAAAGCACAATCATTTTAGAGTTCC
This sequence comes from Kiunga ballochi, assembly GCA_037177335.1. Taxonomy (NCBI): domain Eukaryota; kingdom Metazoa; phylum Chordata; class Actinopteri; order Atheriniformes; family Pseudomugilidae; genus Kiunga; species Kiunga ballochi. The sequence continues at coordinate 11,295,321 of JBAMIG010000025.1, forward strand.
TCTGAAAACAGACGTGTAGCTGACCCCGTGTGTCATCTGTGACGAGTGTGGTGTCGAGAGAGCTGCCTACTTTGATACATGTGTTATTAGCATGAGATAATGAGCCAGCCGTTATATCCAGAATTAGAGTGTGACCTCGAATGGAAGAGAAGTGAGAAGGAAGGCAGTGGGAGGTCGACCGGAAAAGAGAAGTAAAAAGATAAAAAAAAGTCTAAGAAATGAAAGTGAATCTGAGCGAGGCGTGTCTGCTGACGATAAATGCATGAGTGGGAAACACATTAGGAATGGAAGGAGAGCTTGGAGGAGAAAGCTAGTTCAGGAATAAAGAAAGGGATGGGATTCCCTTCACACCACTCTCCCAGCTAATCTACTTAAAAATAAGCTCACATCTGTTTTCCACATGAAAGCCTCAATACAGCGTCACATTCTCTATATTGGGGACGTATGAAAAGCGCTCTGTGCTCTCATCCAAGTAAGCTTTCACTTCAGTGTAAAATATTTGTTATGCTAAGCTAGTCTGCAATCCTGCTATCATCATGAGAATCCACATTTTACATTTATAAACACAATCATATCAGCCTCCCATTTGAAAGGTTTTGCATTTGGAGAAGTGGAATTGCTTAAGAGGTGATGGGAATTTCCATTTTGAATCTGATTGCTCAACTCCTGTACTACATGATTTCAGCTAACAGCTATTTAACAATAAACAGACCGCTCGGTGTAATGCTTTAAAGGGTACAGACATACTCTGAAATGATTATTTCTGGTGTACTGATCATCCTTGCTGTTCATGTTATCGGTCATATTGGTAATGGAAAAGGCATGTCACAACAAACCAGTGAATGCACTAGACAAGGTCATTGTTACTCTGAAATGTTTCACTTCCCATTTCTCAAAGAGGGGACTTGTGAAGGTAGCCATGCCTAATCTAATTGTGCGAGTGTGTGTCTGTGTTGTAAGTGATTTGTTAGTTTCTATCCACTCAGAGGTGATTGTGTTTAAGATTTCACATCCATACCACCCAAATTGCTTGACTTATTTTGGTGCTGGTGTACACATCTGTGGTCAGTTAACAGGAAATGAAGGAGGAGAGATTGCAAAATTTACATGAGAACAGAAAAAGAGAGGATAATCTATGAAACTGAACATTGATTTAAATATCATGAAAAGAAATGATCTTTTCATTAAAAGCTCATAGCTGATTTGAATGTTGTGCTATAAACACGGAATAAAAATAATGTGACAAAACTAGAAGGGGGCTAAAAAAATATTTGCAAAATGTGTTACCTAAGTACTATGAGAAAACGAAAGCTTACACTGAGGACTGTTCTGTACTGGACATTGTGTGACACAGTCGGAGTTGAGCTTGTTGACCGATCCTGTGATGTTTTCCACTCGTCTGTCCACCATAGCATTAATGTTGTCCACATTGAGCAGGTTAAGCCCCTCCAGACGACCCTGCAGAGCCGAGATCTGGCTCCTGGCATTGCGCAGGCTGGCTGACATCTTATTGAGCTTTATCTGAGGTAGGCAAGGGCATGAGCAGAGGAAATCAGTTTTGGCACAGACAGGCGGCTTGCAAAAAGTTCCTTCATTGTTTCATCAGCCAATTTGAATTTTAACATAGAAACAGCATCTGCATGATGGTTGGCTGTTTGCCAAAGTGGCTGTGAGAGTCAACACGCGTTACCAGACAGTCCAAATTTACAGCCATTTGGCAGATGTCTGATTCCCCACCTTGTTTAGAGTACCAGGAATATTCTCTTGTGTATTGGTGCCAGGTCACACTTTACAGGTCTTTTAAAATGTGCTCTGTTTACATCTCAGCCAGGTGAATTTTTACTGAGGAAATTTAAGGTGACATTGTAAATAAATGGTCTATTGGCCATAATAATGTCTGCTTGTTAAGATAATTGTCTCTAATGTTTTCAAATAATAAACTATGACATTGGCTCACAGATACAATATATGGTGCACTGCTGTTATTGCAGTGTTCCGCTTAGTCCTCAAAACTGTCTTTATGTTGAGCTCACCTATGTCAACTATAACATACATATTCAGGCTGAAATAACAAAGAATGTGGCCAACTTTTCATTTGCCAGCAAGTATATGTATAATTTGTCTTCATTTAATATAACTCTACATTTGCCAATAAGTCTTATTATGTCTGTTTTTAATAGAAAAGCTTTTCCTCTTACCTGCATCTCCATCATTCTGCTTGGACTTGATGCAAATTTCCCAAAAATGGAACTTTGTCCCAATCCAGTACCATCCACAGCTGCTGCATGAACCAATCTGTCTCCCCTCTCCTCGGGGCTGGACCCACCTTGCACCTCCTGTGCAGTAAGGTCCAGTCTCACACGTTCCCCACCATCCCTTTGTGCCTGCCCCTGGTCTGCTTGCTGATATCCAAGAGCCTCCTTTTCCTGTGTCCCATGGCAATCTTGGCACCTGCTTTTCAGCTTATTTACCACTTCCTTCAGACTATGCAGTTCCTTCATTGTCTTCTCCAGCAGCCTGAACTGCTTAGGTAGCTGGATAGTTAGAGGAGGCAGAGTGAGCTGGTAGGGACAGTCGTCTCCATCCTCCGCTCCTGCCCCGGAGCTTCCACACTGGCCCGAGGGTCTCAGTTTAATGGGGCAAGTGGTGTGAGTACCTGCCTCAGATCCCAGGTTGTAGGGTCCTCTAGTATCCCATCGCTGGTGAGAGTTGATGGAGAAGTCTGCTGCCCGACTGTTTCGTGGTACCATGGTGGCTATGAGCAGGAGACTGACACAGATGCAGAATAGTATTGTCTTCATTTTTTTCTCTTTTTTCGTATCGAGGTTTATGAAAGAGAAATGAGTGTGTGGGTAAAGAGAGTGTCCGTGACCGCCTCCAATATGAGCTTCTAGTTATGAGTGTGTGTCTGCAGATTCTAAGAGTATGTTCTGTGTTATAGGTTTAAAAGTGCTTGTATAAGTGTGTGCATTTGTCTGTGTGTGCATGTGTGTGTGGGTAAGAGAGCAGCCTGCAGGAGGATGAGCGTGCAGGAGAACTGCCGCTGCCTCAGATAGCTGTGTCATTAATATCAGGATGAGGGAGGGAGGCAGAGAGAGGGAATAGAGAGAGTGAAAGAGCGAGAGAGCTGAGTTTGACAGGATGGGAGGGGCTGTACTATTGCAAAACACACTATCAACAGCAATGTGAAAAAGTACTGTGGTGCAGAAAGATTACGTGTGGATGGAGTGGGGGAAAGGATGGACAGAAAGATGCAGGTACAGAAAAATGGTTCCTTTACTTGCTTCTTTCCTGCCTCTCTCTGAAGTTAGCTCATTTCCCACAGGGACCAAATGACTCAGAGCAGAGAAACTATCCACTCAATAGACTTTGGGGTGACGTTCCTTCACGCTTTGTTGCTCTGTGAATGTGAATGTTAAATTTAAAGGCTTCCTGGTGAAAATGTTCAGAAACCAAGCCTCTCTAAATCATCTCTACAGATCTCAGGATTTAAGTGAGCACAATTACTGTAAAATCCAGCTGCAAACAACAGATTAGATTTTTTTAACATCTCTGTTTTAACATCTGTAGGGACTGCAGGTGAAAAATAGCCTTCTGGCATATTGTACAGAAATGTTTAATAATATGCACTGTCCCTGTTATTTTTATTAACCACACAAAGCCTCAATCAGAGACAATCTTTGCAGTTTTCTTATCAATAACCACTGTTTAGTCTTATTTTCAGAGTGAGGGGCTAGCTGTGCTTCTTCATACTTAATATTTTTTCAGGGTAAAATGATGTGAAATGACATATTTTAATTATGAAAAGAGCTGAATGAAAAGAGCACCTGCTAAACAACAAAGTGACTGTGACATTTGCAGACATTATTCGACCTTGCTCTCCTGAAAGCAGATTGTGACTGAGTGCATTTCTCAGATGGATAGATAACATACTAAATGCCGTCCTTAAGGGCACTTCATGCCGCTTTCTGAATTATGGTTTCATCCTCACTGCTCTGAGGCTTCAGCTGCTGATAAAATGATGCATTTCAACCCTTGTGGTGTCCCCAGTGATGGATTTCTGAATCGTTCAGTTTGTTTTAACACAAACACTGAAGCCTTTATTAAAAACAATAAACATTGAACTGGTTTTCATCATGTGTTTATGTGGTATTATGGTTTTGGTGGTTTAAGGATCACCATGATTAAAATGATGCTTTAGGCCATACATTGGGAAATCTCACAAAGCATCTTATAGAAATTATTATGCAATAACAGCTGATATGGATTCTGCAGCCTAAACACTACTCTTGATGAATATTGAAGTCTTGTAATGTCATAAGCTTATTCATTTTTATAGTTGCAAAAATTGTTTATGGGTTAGTTATTCTTTTCATTTTTAAAAAAATCATTCTTGTCGCATGAGTAATGGTACTTATATAATATATGATACACATTTATCAACCACTTAATGCCTGAATCAAGAAGAACTGAGCAGAAATATCCCATTTTTAAAAATGTTTTAAGTAAAGTTTCTGCCAGAAAGTGACACAAAATGTCTCAAACATTATATTTTGTTACGATCTTGTTTGGCTGTAACAACATAAAATATGCACCGTTGTAAAGATGGTGAAAATTAATTTATTATTGTATTAATTTATTATTAATACACAAGCAATCCAAGACCACCTGAGTTGGGATTCTTGAAGCTGCTCAAATCAACAAAAGAATATAACAAATGCCTATTAAACATAAACTGGGATGACAGGTTGACTAGATGGAAGGACAGATGATTAATGATATGACAGGCATCTGTAACATACTGTATATCAAATATGAAACATTGGAACCATAAGGAGTCAAATAACTTTTTAAACCGAACGGTTAAAAGCCAATCATTTGGCAGCAACTTGGTGTATTTAAACATGTTGTTTGTGTATTTCACAAACTGTTTCACAGACAACAACAAAGAATTAGCTGAGAATGATCAGCATAAAGAAAATGTCTAACAGCAGTTCTCTGATGATCAGCTACAAACAACATGGAAGCACAAATCCATCAGGTTTCATCAGTACAGGCAGATGGTGCAGGGAGATACTTACCTGACACAGTTTTGACCCTTAGCAACACATAAACATGATCAAAACACCACAGCGTTTACCTGGATAAATATATATATATATATATATATATATATATCCTGTTACTGACCTTTTTGTTTTTATCTCGCCACAGTGCACTATGTAAAAACCTCCATAAGAATTAATGCACCATGTCACAAAGGTCAAGTTATCTCCAATCTAACTAAGAAAAGTGTGTCCAAATTGTATTAAATGTCAAATACTTATAATTTCAGGATCAATAATCTATAGTGACTCAGCCTCTGTGGAAGAACACCCTAGAAGGAAAATGTTACAGCACAACACTTCCCCTAGCAAAGTAATTCAGTCTGGCTGTAGGCTCCCCTCCAATTCAGTCGATAGGAGGACATGAGGTGGAGAGACGGAGGGAGACAGTGGCTCTTTCCATCACCCAGTGGAAGGGCTGCACCTGGTCACCATTGCCATTATTTTTCTCCCTGAGGGTGCAGAGTATTAAAGCCAGTGGATTCTTTTTGCTATACAGGCCACTGATTTTCCTGGAAGTTTTAATGTTGTTCTGCTGTACAGATCACATTCCTGCTTGCTTGAGTAGGTATGTGAGAAAAAAGATGGACAGGTGTGAGAGTCCAAGTGTGTGTGCAAAATATCTTTTAGTAATTGCCTTCAGCTCACTTGAGAGGTTGGACACATGTGAGGCTCATGTAACCACCCATAAAGAGTTCCCATACCCTCTACTGTGGCAGTAAGTCAGCAGAATAAGCTGCCTATTTCAGATAAATGTGGTTTGCAGTCATATCTCTGATGTAATATCTGCTGCTGAAACCATAAACATCGCTTTCACTGATACTTTTGTTTTAATTTATTGATCTGCTCTTGACTAAGCTCACATAACCTTTTAAGATGCTGTCTTTACATTGGTTACAGCTTTTCATTATAGTAGTTCAACCTGACTGCACTAAATAAACCTGAAGAAATCATATTAACCATCCACATCATTCATATGTCCTTTCAGCCCATGGGGCATGCTAAGGTGCTTGCAAGAGTTATACACAACAGTCTGGTAAAGAATATATGTTGGGTCTAACACTATTGTACATTTCTACTGTTTGAAATCAGGATGAGATACCAGCGACTGTCGTTGTGTGTGTGTTTGTATACTCGTAATGTTTGTGTATGTTCATGCGGTAAGATTACTTGCCACACAGTCCGACCTTAGATATCCTCAGTGCTGCAGCTCTTTGATACAGCCGAGGCTATCCCTCATTACTCGCCAGCAGGCTGGCTCTGTAGATAAGAAGGGAACAGCACCTGTCCTCTGTTTCTATCACCGCTACATTCTCACACATCTCTCAGGAGACACCATTTTACAACTCGCCCTTTTGTGCAGCATGTTTGACCTGACATCTTTGTCTTTGCTGCATTTTGTTTTCCAGCTGCGTAGTTTTTAATCACGCAAGGGTAATGGTGCCTGTAATGTTTAAACGGGGATACGTTTGATTATCTCTGGGCTGTTTTCAGTAAGTGGTCCTCTCTGTTTCATATTGCAGTTAGCCAGATGTTGGTTTTCTTTTCTGATCCTGACGAGCTTCTCAAAGCAGCTTTAATGAGTTTGTTCACCTCAGCTTGGGTTAAAATCCTGTTACTGGCTTAAATTGGGGCTCCTTAAAATTTGATTTTGCATTGATAAGTCCTCACAGAGAATGAAAAGGCTTTTCTCCCAAGTAATATTTCTGCATTATTCAGTAGGAGCAAAGTTTGTATTTTAATGTTTTATTTATTATAATACAAAACCAAAGCTGGAACTTTTTTTTTAAACTTAATTTAGCTTCTAAATAATATTATGTTTTTGACCAGTAAGCAGTTTTGTGTTTCTGATTCCCCACATTTTCCCTTATTGAAAATCCCATTGAGGAAAAATATGGCAGAGCAATATAGTAACACAATTTTTGGAGTGGCAGCTTTGGCTTAGATGAAGGATTCTCCTAGGCTCATTCACATTATGTCTGTCTCTCCGCACACCCAGGACTTATTTCTCTTTGTGTTGGTCACTTTTGTGTTCTTGTTTTTAGGTTTTGTCAGCAGGCAGAATTAGCCAGGCCACTGCTGTCAAACTGAAAGCAAGCTACAAGCTACTCCACGAGACCTTCAAGTGGTATGGTTTCATATTTCTCTTGAAAACAATGCATATGACAAAGGTGCATCATGCTTAATGGCAAAATGCTCCCAGCATGTTTTTGATAAAGATTTACTCCTTATCTGGAGTTTATTGTACTTTCATATGGCCTTTACATAATATAAAGAAATGCTGGAGAGGCCAAAGGATATTGGGCTCAAAAAGTCTGAGGAAAGAATTGGAAAATGTAGATTACTCAAGTCTGAGTGTTTTTCAACCACTATAGTAGCACAGTTTGGAAGACTTGCTAATGGGAATCATTTTTGTCACCGAGACTTATTTTATAAAGTCAAATAAGCTTCTAACACCCTCACCCTCCCGTGAAAACAATCCTCAGTGATGTCTAGTGAAAACTAGAAAATCAGTATGTGCAAAAGATTTAATTGACTCCATAATAAGATTAATTTAGTTTCTCATGTAAATCTGCTGCTACCAGGCTTTTACATGCATGAGAAATTTGATTGGAATTGTTTGGAGGTATGATTTACTATATTAGTGAAGGTTTATATGAATTTGTCTTACAGGTATAGTGCAGTTTCTTTCAGAGAAATTGTAATGCATTTGATAAAACATTAATAAAACATGAACTTTTTTATTATAACCTAGGGCAGAATATTTGACATGCTTCTATGTGGAAAATTAATTTAAAATTGAATCAATATTGACTTTTTATGGCCAAAAGAAAGAACTTGTGTATACACACTCAAGACATTCAATATGAACAAAATAAGGATTCTCTCTGAAACACAATGTACTTCCATGATTGTGTCATCCAACAGTGTCCAGGAGTCTGAGGTCCATCTTTTAGGAGAAGCAAAAAGGTGCCGAGCTGAGCTGGAGAGGCTTCAGACCGAAATGCAGAATACGGAGCTGCAGAGTGCCTCTGAGGAGCCTGAAAGTGAGGTCAGCAAACTGAGGCGACAGCTCCTGCAGGCGTACAATGTACTGCAAGCTGCTGAGGAGAGAGAATACGAGACGCAGCATGAGCTGAAGTGGTGAGAGGAGCACATGCATGCACGTGTGCACGCTGCTGATGCGTTTGTTGATGCGAAATGTTTCAGTTCAGTCAAGTTTTCAATCAAATGTCAGATGACTCGGCCGCAAGCCGTGCAAACACAAACGGAAAGGGAGTAAGGAAGAAAGGAGAAGTGAAACCTGAAGATAAGCGCACTAAGACACACACAAACACACACACACACAGATGGTTTTACCTGGGTAACAAACAGTGAAGGTCAGTTTAGTTCAATCCATCTTTATTTGTATAGTGACACTTTGTGACAGTGTCATCTCAGGGCGCTTCACAGACATCATATTGAGCCAATTCATAAAATAACCTCGCTAAGAGAAAAACAAAAGATTGCATCAAATGTTGACTTGGATCCAATCTCCCATCCTGAGCTGCATGAGGCGACAGTAAGAAGGAAAACTTCCTTTTAACGGGAAGCAGAACTTCCAACAGAACCCAGTTAGGCGAGGGCAGCAATCCGCCTCGACTGGCTGGATGGAGAGGACAAGAAAGACAGATCAACAATGCAACAGCTTTAACGCTGCAGCTTTTATCAAGGACAACCTCCTGAAAAGGATTAATAGGTTAATGATACAAGAAAGATCAGTGCATTATGGGATGTCTCAATGACTGCATAACTAATGGATCTCTGGAACATCTCAAGTGTAGGATGTGTTAAATAAGGGAGGTCTTAAGCTTAATTTAGGAAAGGCTTAAGTTTAAGTGAACTCCATAAGTTGGTATCTTTTGATTGACTTTGGATGAATACAAAGGTGAAAGAGTTTTAGACACACATGTATTCAAATATAATGCTTCTGCATTTCTTTGTTTACTTTTATCTGGTTTAAAACAAGAATGAAACATTATTTTTTTCTGTTTATTTTCTGATTTGTGTGCACATAATGGGCTGGACACTTGTCTGCATGCTTAATACTTTTGTACTTACATTTAATACATGTTTCTTCTTTCTTTATTTTCTGCCATTTACATTATTTTTTCTCACAGTTTCCCTTTTTCCTGCTGCAGGTTTCTGATTTTCCTCCTCTGCACTGCATGTTTTAGAGGCAATCCTACTTTAACACATCAAATGAAATGAATCCCTCTGAACAGGCTTCTAAAGACTTGATGAGAGGGTTTATTCATCTGAAATAGGCGTGTTGAAGTAAAAACACATCTAAGAAATTAGGGCAATCGTACTTAAGGACCAGGATTGTGAAACACTGCTCCAAGTGACACAGTTTCCTACCCAACAGGCCAAAAACACACAGAAATGTAGGAGTATACCCACGCTCCTCATCTTCTCCTCCTTCTTTGTGCAGAAATGCTACAGGGAGGCTACATCGCTAGGCAACATGATAACATATACATAAGCATTTTCAGCAGCACCACTCATTTATGACTTCTCTATACAGGCTGCGTCTGGTTGGATCTTTGGCAAACCACAGTTGTTTAGAGGAGTGTGTTACTTTAGTCCAGTGCTTCTCAATTATTTTCTATTACGCCCCCCCTAGCAAGTAGAAAAAATTTCGCGCCCCCCCCAACTCTCCACCACGACTATAAATATCTGCATTGATACTGACAAATAAAATCAATGAATAAATATTAAATTCAGCTGGTTCACTGAAGTAGCGTTCATAAAGCGGGATGATTGTTAATATTCGGCACGT
>JBAMIG010000025.1:11352854-11369951 GCA_037177335.1 Kiunga ballochi
TTTCCTGATCTGAGCCCAGTTTCCTGATCCCAGCCCAGTGTCCTGATCTGAGCCCGGTTTCCTGATCCCAGCCCAGTTTCCTGATCCCAGCTTGGTTTCCTGATCCCAGCCCGGTTTCCTGATCCCAGCCCGGTTTCCTGATCCGAGCCGTTCTGCTGCTTCATGTTGTGCCCTCAGAGGTTTTCCGCAGACCCAGTGCAGACATGAGTTTCTCCCATCAGTCTGTTTATCCTTCTACATTTTCATGCTGCTATCTGTTGGACTCCATGTGTGCATCCATGCAGTTGGAACGACAGATCCAACAGAACCCGTGTCCATAATAAAGTGTCCTGTGAGTTTACACATAAATGTGCTCTTACATCTTATTGCAGAGTTTGAATTTTAAATATGCTCAACAAATTCCTCCGAGCCCTTTAAACTCTCCAAACATTGATTGTTGCTTTACATTGATTCAACTGAAATGATTCCCTCCTTGCTTTAAAATGGCTTCGTTGTAATTCTTCTCCTTTGCAGGTTTATGAATATGCAGATTGCCTATTCAAGGCCTCATTTACAGCCGCTCACCTTCCTCTCTATTCAAACACCTGCCAACTACTCTATGCTCTACTTTAGCACATTGTTCTACAGCTAAATGAATCAGCATGCACTTATTCTGTGGAGGACTGAATCAAACCGGCTAAATCAGAAGTTTCATGTCATCTTTGTTTTTATTTCTGCAACATAAGGAGCGGACTGCACTAGCAAAGAGCTACAGCATCCTGCTCTTCAAGTGTTTTATTTATTCTTCACTGGGTCTCTGCTAACGTGACGCTTGCAGCATGCTTCTGTACTGCATCTGTTTTGGGCTATCTCTCTCAGGTTTGGTTATTTTACAGAGTTGTGAGATGTTTGAACCCAAATCCATCCAAATCTAGTTTGAAGTGTTCCCAGCTAATCAGTAGAGGAACAACTCCTAGATAACTGCATTTAGTAGCATCTGAAGCAGCTTTTTTAAGGAAATCCACTTAGATGTTGATAAATTGATATTTAAATGTAAACAATTATTAAGTCCTGCCATTAAATTAACTGGAAGGCAGTATGATGCAACTAGGATTTCTGAGTTTCCAGTAGGGAATAATAAACATAAAAAACCTTTAAGGTCATATTGTAAACTGAGCATTCCCTAAAACTCTAGCATTAGTGCCCTGCACATGAAAAAGGTGCCGTAACAGCATTGTGCCAAAGAAAAGATCTGAAGCATCATATAAAAGCTGCATTTTAGAACTTCTATTCCTCCTCACAGCCAAGCTACCATCATTAATGAAAGATCTATGATGCTCCAGACATCCTAATCTTGCATAAATGTCAATCCCAGTTCAGAAGAGAAGTTTTCATCTCCAACACAGTCTGGGGTTGCAGACATTAGAGTGTTCATCTTCACAGGAAGTGAGGACAAAAATCCCAGTAACCTTCATTTTCTGTGTTTTCTACCCTTTGCATGTTGCGGTTAGTGACTCTTCCCTCACCAGGCCTATGAGCAGCCTTTGTTGATGGTCTTCTTCCTGAAAAAGTGGCACCAGCTTCTTATCTGTGGAGGAGAGGTAAAGAAAAAGAAAAAAGGACACATAAAAGAGATGTTTGAAGAGACCTTTGATGCTGCAGCTTCACTTTACTGATCATAGCACGTCGCCTCAGGTTTGTTGGTGCAGTAATACTATTAAACAGTAAAAAATGTTCTGACCCATTTATGATTTTAACTAAAAATAAGTAGGATTAAAAGCTTCTTGCTTGTGTGTTTTAACTGTAAAGACGCTTCCTGAACCTTTGGGGTTTGCGGGCGGCAACCTGCTGTGTCCACGCTGCAGCTTTGCTTCTCTGGATGAGTTCATGCTTGCATACATTAATGCACATCTGCTTTGATCAGCAACACAAGATGCTGATGTTACGGTGTAACATGCCACATATAAAGAGATATAAATAGCTGCATCAGGGTTACGGCTGACTCCCAAACAGCTCTAAAGACTCGCGTATCAGCACGCAGCAAGCACTTTCAGCATGTTTGACACCGCTAAAGGATACACAGCTACTGCATAACTCACAAGCTTCACAGACTTCTCATTTATTTAACCAATATTGCCTCATTAATCTTTATTGACAGCTTTGTGGATTTGGATTTAGTGGCTTTAGGCTGGATGTGCTGAAGGCGGGCGGGATCAGGAATGTCAGGCTGACGGTACTGATGGAGAGAGAGAGACTGGGTGAAGAAGGATGCTGATGATGGAGCTGCTAGATAAGAGGTGCAGCCTGGAAGGAGGTGTAGAGGTGGTGGGAGAGGATGCAGAGGCCAGGAAAACGATGGCAAGGTTTATTAAAAGCTCCCAAAAGAAGAAGAGGAAGGTAATAAAATCCCACCAAAGTGTTGAATTAATCAATATTTTTGGTAAGGATTGGATGGTGTTTCTATTAGAAAAATGCCACACGGGTTTGGCTTTTTTTAAACGTCATCTCCTGCTTTCATCCTGTTTGAGCAGGCAACACCAAAGAGAGCAATGATGACGAGAATGTCTACTGCTACTGTTAAAAAATGAGAGTAGATGGGTTTGTTTGGATAAAAAATGCATCGTTTGTGGAGAGCAGCTGTTGAAAAGCCACTGATGAGCAGCAAACGAGTATTTGAAGCTTCGCAGTGAGTCTCTGAAATAAACGAGTCTCTCCACACAGGAGATTTCAGAGGCTGCACTTTAGCATCAAGCTGCATTTCATTCAACGTTCACAACGAGAAACATCAGAGGTTTTAAGTTGCAGTAAAGGTGAGTGGGATGTTAGCCCCCTTTAAGATGCCTTTAAGTGTTAAAATGACTTCTCTGGCTTCTAACTGATCATAAAAAGACAACACAACGTCCCAGGCTGCAACAAATACCACTGAATCTCCGGCTGATGTGCTGGCATCAACCTTACTAAGAACATGGAGCATCCTTTGAAGGGAAAGCAGTGATAGTGGTGGGCAGAATGCCTTAATGGTAACTTTAACAGGCAATTACGGCATCTTTAGATGAGGTCCAAGTAGAAACTGTTCATTAAATGTCATTTTTTTATCAGAATTATTTGTCATTCATTCATTTTCTACCCAGGTTAATCGGATTCAGGGTCGTGGAGGAGCTGGTACCTGTCACATCATAGCAGGCGAGATGCAGGATGCACAGGTCGCCAGTCCCTCACAGAGCAGCACAGAGAGACAACCGTGTGACAATGTCTGTCCTAAGTTTAACCTTTTGAAGGTTTGTGTGGTGACCTCATGATTTTAGGACGGTACTCACCATAGCGCCGGAAAACGGAGCTGTGTGTAAGTTTGCTAAGGAGGTTTGTGGAAATATGAGATCATTTTTGTGCATTTCTTAAACGGTGGTGTCTCATGTTAAGGCTGACACGAAGCAGCTGTGCTGAGAGTACCGGACTCCTGGAAGTTATGTAACTAACATTCTTCAACTCTAATCTATTCCTGACATTTTTCACTCTGTTTTCTCACCTACCTCCCTCCAACCTGTAAATCAGCTTGTTAGTTTAGTGATGGAGAAATCCTCAAGGAAAACACAAACCAATACAACCCTCCACAAAGTGTATCGCTGCATTATGAGCTCAGCTTCTCTTTCCTTATGTTTTTACAACAAAGTCCACATGTCATAAGCATGTCTCCACTGGACTGATGTGTGTGTGTGTGTGCGTGTGTGTGTTCAGGCGTGCTTACCGAGACACCATGTGTCCACCATGGAAAGAACTCTAAGAGACAAGGAGAAGAGATTTATGAGGAAATCTCTGGTGTGATTTACTGTTTTTTATTCTGACATTGTTGCACCTCATTAGAGAGAAAAGTGCATTTTTTTCAGACAGTGCAGAGGAGTACTCAGGCATCCCCCCCCCCTCCGCTTTCAGCACGGTGAGTATGGTGCACATTTCCTAACAAAGCTCTTGTGCGAGGCAGACCTACTTCTTTGTGTTCTCCTCTAAGTGATTCATGTGGCTGGAGGGTGTCTTCTCAGACTTCTGAAACAACAAAACCATCCAGGGAAAGCTGGATATATGACAAAGACCTGCAGGTGTTCTGACAAGGACACGCATCAGAAGACACTTTTCCTGTCCTGAGCATTAAAAAGCAGTTCTGATATGTATGTGATTATTTAAAGATCTTTGTTTTTTTATATATATCACATTCAACAAACACACTCACTAGTTTTTGAAAGTCATCCTGAGAGTGTGAGCTTCTGTATCTGGGATTGGGAACAGCATCCAGATATTTCGTCCTCTCTGTGTTCCACTGCAGCTCTGTCCAGAAACCCTGGAGACCCCTGGCCTGCACGGCAACATACGCAAAAGCACGAGTGACAAGGCAAGGACATAACTACAGGAAATCTGAGCTGCCTACACACAGACTCAGAAAACCCTGCAGATTCTTTATTACTAAGCAAAAACACACAACAGCAGAAAACAAGAGTCCTGCTGGTGGTCCTGTAACACCTAAAAAATACATGTTGCCATTTATTTCACATGTTTAAGGTTTTACATAACGTGTTCTCACCTTTCCTTTAAAGACAGCTTCGATGTGTGGTTGAGTGGTCCAAAACACACCAGGTACCGCCAACAAACACGCCGGGACATTCTAGACCAGTAGACCGAGCAAAGTGTGCGTTAATGTAAGTACTTCTAAACAACCATGATAAGTTGTTCACATCTGTATTCTCATCTAAGTACACAATGAGATGCAAATTTCCTCTCTCTGCTTTTGTGCATGTGCAAATGCATGCAGAAATGTGTGTGTGTGTGTGTGTGTGTGTGTGTGTGTGTGTGTATGTGTGTGTATGTGTGTGTGTGTGTGTGTGTGTGATACCTTCTTTTCAAATACAGAAGAGTATGGCAGGACTTTATCTAAGCCAAGACACTTTTCATACCCAATTCTGTACAAAGAAGCTGTGCGGGAGAAGGAGACAGGCAAACAGACATAAAGCACTGACACAATTCTTATTTACAGCCCTTAAACCCACAAAACAGAATTTTTATCTTGAATGAATCACCAGGATAAATGAGACAATGAGGCACTAAGATAAATTTCCCACTGCAAACAACATATTTTTAATAAGAACAGTAGACTTATTGTTTTATTTGCATTTCCTATTCTACATAATAATACCCATGTTTATTGAAAAAGTATTCATTTCCCCAGCCATAAATACAAATGCATTCAGTCAGGTCCCACGTTATTTATTTATTTTCTCTGCTAGTTGTTTCCTTTGTGTAAATGAATATTTTGAGGTTATTGTTTGTGCAGAATGCCAGAAAAATAAGCATGCATGCCTGCTAGACTTAACCATGCTTGTCTTATTACAAAAGTACCTTTATTTGCTAACTCTACTGATCTGCGTAGGATGCCTGACATAAGTCTGAGGAGAGGTTTAGGAGTCAATAGAAGATAATGAAAGAATTCAGGGTTGTGTGGGCAAGATGTAAGCAGTGACATAACCACAGGCTGAAAGGCAGAAAAAAGCAAGGAGAGCTCCAAGACTGCAAGGAAGAACAAGAGCTGCTCCAGAAACTTTAGTTAATACTGACCTAAAATGAACTCCTGGATTTGATCAAAGGATTCAAAGGCGTTCACGTTGTCACACAGCCATTCAATGATCTGGAAGTATAAGATAAACACACAAGGACAGGGTTTACTCTGCAGCATGGGAGGCTCAGCATAAGCTCCAGGAAGCTACAGCCTGAAGCTAGTTAGCTTAAAGCTTTAAGCATGATCAGGCAGCAGCATTTTACCTAAACCTTTTTGTATTTTAAAAGCAGAGTCAGATGCTTCAGAACATCTTTTGGGACATATTTGAGGATGTTTTGATCCATTAACTTGATACTTTGAGGCCTATTTAAATAATTAGCTTTGTAGCCTAAACTGAAACATGTATCTTTGTGGCCTGAACTTTTATCCATTTAGCTAATTGCATTTTTAGCCTAACCATAACGTTATCACTGAATCATCACCAAGTATTTTCATAACCTGAAGAAAAAAATAAACTGAACCTGAACTGAAGAGTTTTCAGTCCTAAACCCGGTCAAAGGTTTTAGGTGCTTAAACTTAACTAATTATAAATAATAGTAATAAATAGAATAATAAAAAATGCATTTACATCTGATTTATGATCACAATCAAAGGCTCAAAGGAGGATTTTGAGGTTTTATCCTGTATACATCTTTACTTAAACTATGTATACATCTTATATCTTTTTAAATAGGTGTTGTAACGTAGCATCCAGGGAATAAAGCAGAGAGGGGACGACAGCAATACTGCAGACTGAACACCACAGGATTAATATGTTCTCTGTGTTTACCGAATCAAGTAGGTTAAGCTTTGAATGCCAATAAACACATTATTTATCTTCTTCCAGGCATTTTACTAACAAACCCCTTTTTCTAACAGAAACGGGACAAATAATAATTTAATAAAATACTTTAATTAATGAGCAAATACCTGAAAAACAACAGATATTCCTATCAGACTCATGTTTACTTTGTGTTTGTGTGTTAAAGTTCCAGCTGATAATTAATTGCTTTTGAAACTACAACAAAGCTTTATTCTGTAAATCTCACAACCAGAGAGCATCAAGTTTCCCTGCACGTAAAAATGCCCCAAGTCAGTTCAGCCATAAATATGTAAGTTAATATTATTCAAAACATAAAATGAGAGTGGGGAAATGTTATTTGGGTGCCATTTCCTTAAAGGTAAAATCCTTTATGAGCGAGAAAAAACATGAATGAACTTTCTTAAAGCACTACCTTTGGTGCTGCTGGTCCCACTAACAGAACTACAAAGACTACAAAAGCTCTGTGTAGTGTCCTGCTTCCCAGTGCCAGCTGCACTAATGAGGCTGGTGACTCATTTAACCTTTAAGAAATAATTCATTGCACCCTACTAGAGTGGCTGGAACATCTTATTTTAGATGTAACACTAATAGTCTTATTCATAGTCAGCACAGTGCTGAGCAAAATCTCCTCTTTTCTGTCTTTGGCTGGGTTTTCATTTCTTCTCGCTTGTCTTCTCTCCCCTAATATTTTATTATAGCACATTGGGGGTTTTTTTGTTCGGTCTTATCCAGCTGCTTACTTCTAACTCAAGGTTGACATCTACAGCTTTAATGCAGAAGTGCAGAGAGAGTGCAGGTTTTACCTGGATCTATTCATCATTCTTAGCTGAGCATCAATTTTCCTGCAGGGAAAGTGCCAGGTGGTGACTTAAGTCTGTACAGTGGGATATATGTATCTGCATACTCTGACCAGAATTCCCTTTTTTTTCTTGCTGCTACCTTCTCTGAGCATATTGATCTTAGTGACAACGTCGCACCAATTGATGAACTTGCTTCTCTTGATTTCATGTGCTGCAAAAATAATGTTTTTAATAGAAATGCATTGGTAGATGCTGGTGTAAGCTCAGTGTGTGTGGAATTTCCTTTAAAGGTCAACATGTTTGTTCCACACACTCCATTATTCTGTCTGCATCTGCACCTTCAGCTCCAGGTTTGGGTCATTTCCCATGTAAACCAGCAGGCAGTGGAGGGCAGCCAGGCGCTGAGGGTCAGTCTTGCTGCCGGGGCACCTTGGGGAAGGGACAAAAACAACAAACTTGCTTTAAAAAAAACCATAGCACAGACACAGAGATAGATTCACAAGCAGGTAGACAACCAGTCAGGTGATGCATGTGTTGTTTTGAAAGTGGATGGATAAAAATAAACAGACCACTGCTGCATCTTTATTGAGCTAACAGGCTCAATCCAAAGTGTCTGCTGGCAAAGGTTCAAGTTTAAGTTCAATTTATTTTAAAATGTCTGCAGGGGAATGCATGAGCATCACTACTTCTTCATCTACCTGCATCTCTTTTACCTATATTAACCAATGATTTTTGCTGTCTTCTCTTTTTGTATTTGCATATGACATCAAAACAACTTTTCCTCAAACGCTCACACTTAGACTCACACTCACCTGGAATTTCGCAGTATCTGAAGCAGGAAAGCAGGATTGAGCTCAGCAGTGTGGCTTCTCCCACTGGCTAGATGCAACAGAGAGGCAATAGACTGCTCCTTTGCATGCAGCACGGTAACATCAGCCGTCTCATACTGCAAGCCTAAGGTCGCATCATGACCTTAATGTTGTTGGGATCGAGAAAAAGCCACAGATGCATAATCTACATTTTTTTAGCAGAGAAAGTAAACCATGTAAAAAAAAAAAAGCAAACATGTACTAAAACTGAGGCAAGCTGTCATGTAGCCATCACCTAGCAAAGAACTGTGCTGTTACCAGAAAGGAAGAGGGAGTGGCAGAGCATCTCATGCTGTCTGGTGTTGATGCAATGGAGGAAATGACCCTGCAGATACACCAGGATGTAGTAGCCTACATATAAAACACAGCATGGCAGCTACATGTTGGTACGCCTTCTTTAAGCTCTGAGGATGCTCACACTCATTAGCATGGGTTTGACTTTGCTTCTGATTTGAATGTATGAGTAGCAAACACACGTGTGCGTGTGATGCATGTGTCTGTGTGTGCAATGACCTATGGGGAGGAAGAGCGGGTGGAGTTGTGTGGATTTCTGCGCTGGTTCGTCGTGGCTCAGGGATACTCGGAACGTCTTGCTGCAGTCTAAAAGATGTAAGAGGAACCAGGTTTTCTACCGAGTGCAACCAAAGAAAGGGATGACTTAGGAGATCACACACATAAACATGGTACCTTGATGCACCAGAACCAGAGTGTAAATCAGTTCTTGTTCATCTTTTAGTAGCTGGCTGTAACACACACACATACTTCCTAAAAGTAACAGGACACATTGGTTATGGATCACACAATGGGTAACAAATGAGGAGAATTCATGACAGATAAATAAGTTGGGACATGAACCAGCAGGAGTAGGACAAGCCGTCATATAGAGCAAATCCACTGGGTGACAATGTGCTCCAATCAACTTTTAAGCTAATGATTCAAACAAGCTGATATTGATCAAGCTGTGTTACATTTAAAGACTGTATATTTATGGCTCAGTGTCTTGTGTAGGTAGAGGGTTTGTGAATCTTTCAGGAAGCTGCTTACAAAGTAATTTACACATTAACTATCCTCAGTGTGGCAAAAGTATGAGAATCTCTGCTTTTAGAAGCTGCTGGGGTGATAACTGCATCCTGATGAGTCCTGCAGCTCAGCTCGGAGGGAAACTTTCCCCAGGTAAATCTGGAAGTCTAAACTCAGGAAATCAGTTTTACAATCAGCCGGAAGAACATTTACGTTTTTATTCTGTACGCCAGAATAAGACCCCAGGTGAGGAGAATACCTGTACAAAGTGTGCATGGATTCCAGAGTGCATCCAGGTAGACAGGTGTGCAGCAGGTTGTGCGATTACTAGATATATATATATATATATATATATATATATATGAGATATATAAAGGATAGTTTTTTGCCAGCAATATGCTATCAACGCAAACATGTTTTTCTGTGAAATATGGGTATTGATCATAATCAGAATCAATAATAAAATCCAAACCGTTACTAATAATATTCCCAATTCGCTCATAAATACGAGTTTTTTTCTGTCTTTCTGACAAGCATGAGGTGTCGACATCCCCATACTTTTGCCACTGACGTGCATTATCGAATCATCGTAGTAAATAGATAATCAATTATAAAATCTTATTTTCTTAATAAGAAGGCTTTTTAACCAAAGCTGACTTTAAATGAGAATCCTTGCTGGTTTGATCAGTGAATCATATCTATCATTGGATGATGATGATTTGCTGATCTTTGCACTACTTTGTACCATAGCATGCCATCATGATGACTTACGTTCTTGTTTTCACCCAGAAATAAAAAAAAAAACACAAAAACATGCAGAATTAGTCACGGATGTCCCGAATGGACCATTTTACAGCTGTAAAGGAAGTGTAGGCGTGAGCCACCGTGTTACCTATTCGATCTGTGAACACCTGCATCCTAACAAGCTCCTGCTTGTCAGCGTGATAATGGTCAAAGCCCAGATTCACAAACCTGCCAGAGAGATTCACACAGAGGTAATTATGAAGTTTCAGCATCACGCAGCCAACTTTCATTTAACGCCCACATCCATGCAGATAAATCAGAGGATTTCTTACTTGACTGTACAAAAACAGTTTGCTGGCAAATCTAACAGGAGCTCCAACTGTTCAACAAAAACACGGCGCGTTATTCCAGAGGGAAGGAAAATAAAAAAAACAAAGACTATAAAGAATTAAAGGTGACGTACCACCGTTTCACAGTTATGGTTTGGGAAGAACTGAATGCACCGCAGCAGAAACTTCTCCTGTACGAGACATTTCTTATTCACAGCCGCATGGATGCGCACACACACACACACACACACACACACACACACAGCATCTTTTGATGCTTTTGCATGCCTCACCCTCGGTGTGAGACAGTACAGCCTTTGCGTGTGTCCGTCCCACTGGACCCAGCAGAAATCTTCTACGATTCTCTCCGCTGTTTTGGACAAATGCTCTGGATGTGCCATCACCTGGTGCACACAAACACATTCATATTCAGCTTTGCAGACTCAATGAATTCTTAATGTGGAGCTCCTCTGGAGGATAGCACACTCTGTACACTGTGGATGCATTCCTCGCACTGAGGTTATGTAAATCCAGCTGTTTTGCTCACTAATTATTGACCATGTGCTCTCTTTGCAACTCAAAACAGCACAACACGAAGTATTAGATGCAACCTTAAGCCAATCTAACGAGCACTTGTGTCACTCACCACTCTATAACCCTCCTGTTTGCTCAACAGCACATGGTAGAGATCCACATCTGAAACACACAGGACCAGACTTATTTTCATCCTTTATTTAATATTCCAGCCTGTTTTTTTTTCTGCAATTTAATTTTCCAGGCAGATTAATGAATATAAGCTATAGCTGCTCAGATAAAAGCGGGGAAGCATAACAAGGACTTGCATCCATCTTCAGCGAACAACAGCAGATGGCTCTCCAGCACCGATCTCCTGTCACTTTCTTGATGGAGAAACTATAAAAAGAAGAAAAAGGAAATCAGAGCTTTCTTGTATGTCGCAGAAAAGAAAATGAGGCTATAAGCAATCAGTCATCAGGGCATGAGCAGGTGGTTTTATCCTTTTCCTAACCTTGATGAGCACATTGAGGTGCTCTGAATGACCAACAGGAAGGAGATGGAAATGTAGAGTATAAAATAAAAGCAGTTTGAAAGAGCTGAAAGTAGATAAACTGTGACATCTGTGAGTGAATACCAACAGAAGGATTTTCTTAGTTCATGTGACCATTCTGCTAATTCCACATGGTCTGAACCCTCCTGAACATCAACCTGTGGAGCGTTGTTAGGTTGCTTTGGACATAGTTCTCCAGGCTTCCTGACTGGATTTCAAAGCTCTTCTTTCAATGTCAGCTGTCTTATCTTCTGTTTGCTGTCGAGTCCATCCCTCAATGCCTCAACATTTGGGCTTTATCTGAGATGTTCTACTTCACAGGACTCTTTATCATTGATTTTCTCTCCAGTGCACTATTTGGTACTAGAATCATCCCGATCTCGCATTCTGTGAAGGAGACTGACTGAGCACTGGAGAGACACGACTTAGTTGCTCGTTTTTGAACATTTAAATAGTGGAAGTGTAAAAAATTACTTCTGAAAGCGTGCCTTGGATTCAAGTGGGCATGCTTTTGTTCATTAGTATTTGCAAGTTTTATTTTAGTAAAGTCTAATTAGACTGGCTTAACTTGCAGAGATCAGCTTTCTGAATGATGTTGCATCAGATTTGCATCAAATGGTCAAGATAAAAAAAATCAAATAATTCACAAAAAATGAATAAATAAAATAAAAAAAACTGGCTTTAAGACAGAAAATCAAGCAAAATAAGATGAAAGATGCAGAGAAATTCAAAACAAATGAACCTTTTGGTCTAATTATCACAATAATTTTTACACAGTCATGCAAACTGGGAAAAAATACAAGCACTGGACACTTCAATAACAATGAACTGGCTTTTAAATTTAACCCAATGACATTTATCTTTTCCTAAAAATATCAATACTGAGAAAATTAAATTGTAAAAACACAAAGTGGC
Source organism: Kiunga ballochi (assembly GCA_037177335.1). Classification (NCBI taxonomy): domain Eukaryota; kingdom Metazoa; phylum Chordata; class Actinopteri; order Atheriniformes; family Pseudomugilidae; genus Kiunga; species Kiunga ballochi. The sequence goes on from JBAMIG010000025.1 coordinate 11,364,981, forward strand.
TAAAACAAAGTTTGGCAGCAAGACCCTGTAAATTCAACATATGCAGCAAAGTTTGCTGCAAAACCAGAAAATAAGTGGCATCACATATACATATATATATATATATATATATATATATATATATATATATACACACACACACACACACCATATATGTAGACACACTACCTGCACTTTGACTCTGCAGTCCACGGCCTTAAGGACTTTGGTGTTGTTTATAGGGTAGATTTCAATCAAAAGCGTTAAACACTTGGATACTTTGGAAATACAGAAGAGGATTATAGTTTAAAATGCTGTCAGAACATTTTTAGTTGAAATTGTTAATAAAAATATCTTAGATGTTACTTGGTCTGAGATGCTCTCCTCCTCTGGTGTCTTGTACCAAGCTGACAGCTGCAGGGGGAGAAAAGCAAGCCTGTGACTAAATCCATATATTATTGGCACAAACACCACAGTGACCACATTAATGAGTCTTCCTCAGCCACTCCAACTGCATCCCTCATTTCTGTTACCAGATTTTTGACTCCAAGTCAAGCGTTATACAGCCAAACTCCTCCCAAAATGCAGATATTTAGAAGTAAAAAAAAGATTTAACAGCATCTGCTGCCTATAAATGTTTAAATATACATGACAGATTCTCACCTAACAGTGTCTCCTCTTTGTTCAGGGAGCAGCTGCTGACACACACCTGCTTGTCAAATGTGTACAGGAGCTGTTGAAGGGGAAAACACCGGGGAACGGACACGTGAGGAGTAACACACACACATAAAATATCAATCTGCAGCACTGAATGATTATGAAACAATACAGCAAAACAAGAGGGGCGTCACCAAATCATTGTAAATGGGATGTTTTGATGCTTTATTAGAGCTGTAGAATTAAGGTGTTCATGCAAACACATTAATCTGTGTTCATTTTCAGGCATTACGGCATAAACAACATCGTCCCTTCAGTTCCCTTTGAGCATGTGGAAATGCTCATCCTCTCATTATAAAACGCAGCCATGACTTCTACACTATCACTATCATTCTGGATATTTGTTCTGACCACATTTCTTCCTGGAAAATGCCCCACTATCCTTTCTAGTGTTAATAATGTGTTGGACCATCCTTACACCCATCCCCTGTATCCTCTTGATGACTGCTAGTGATTGGACCCTTCTGAAACAAATCATAAAGCTCCTCCTGACAAAGGAAAATTGCCTAGCACAACTCAGCACCTACACTATCATCTTGCCTTAATGCTGGACAAGACAAATAAAAAAGGCTGTTTGGAAAATCAGAAGCTGCTTATTGAATCAGTTGGGATGAAATAACTTGTTGCCTGCTGAAAGATAATTGCACATCCAAAAGGAGCCTTGTAACTATTTGCTCAGTTAAATTGGCGATGTAAATGCATACAGTACCTTATTGTGTTTAGTTTTGGAGTCATACTTCCCAATCCTGGTGGTTCCTGTTACTCCCTGTTGGAACAGAGTAGAAGTTTTTGGTTGGGTTGTGTCATTACGTTATTAAAAAACAACTCACAGAATGAGTTACTCTACTTTACCAAGTCAGTCATGTTTGACCTCTTAATTACCTCATTACCCTGACTAGACAAGTATTACTTCAAACCAGCATTTCCCTACATTATAAAAAAAAAAAAGATTAGATATAAAATGTCTTCTCAGAAAACCGAAGCATTGCCAGGCGTGCATAAAACTCTGAACCTGCCTCTAAAGGAGATTAGTTTCACTCTTTCCAGGCTACATTTTCTCTTTAACCTCCTGCAGCCGTGCAATCTTTAGAGGATCTGTCATTAAAAATTTATGAAGAACAGGAGGACTCTGCATACAGAGTTTACCAGGAAAGTTTACAAAAAATACCAATATGTGTCAAGCTGAATCATAGCTGAATTAAAAAGGATGTGTTTGTGTGTGCGTGCGCAGCGAGTGTGTCCATTTACACATTGATTACAGATCACTTAGAAAACAGAATCTAGGATTTATAAATTAAATATGTGGTATTTAGTCTTTTGATACACTTGCCTTCCAGGAATAAAGGACACTCCCATCACTTTCAGTGTTCAGAATGCAGGTATCCACAGCTTCAGTGTATTCTGGAGGTAAAGCAGCATTATTATTACCCTCAGACAGTGGTGTGTGTGCGTGTGCGCGTGTGTGTGTGCGCGCGCGTGTGTATGTGTGTTACGTGTTAATAACTATTTCAGAGACTGACATTGTTTTTTTACTCATAGCACAACCCTAAGTGGTGAAATGGCGCCATCTCCTGTTGAATATACAGAACTGCACAAATCACGGCATTTCTCATTTATATAGTTTGTTTGTTTGTTTTAAATTTTGGTACCAAATGAATGTCTCATTTTGACTTACACGTAGCGACATTTGCTAAAATAGCTTAATTTTATCTTCTTTTTTTTAGTTTAATTGTTTAGTTTAGCTGGTGGTGGTAACACCTGAACGCCTCACCTTTCACCCTGCAGACCGACGCTTCTTTCCTGAGGAGGTCAGACACCACATCTCTGTGCAGGTCAAACTTCTGCTTGAACTTAAGCATTTTATTTTTATGGTTCCTTTGTTGTCTGCCCAAAATTATTCACAAAAAAACAGTGTTTCCTTTTAGAAAACGCAGCACCGTACATCTGCTGTTCGTTCAGGCATGGCATCATGTGACCGAAACATCTTGCAAATACCGAAAGCAGAGCTGTCAAAGCAATGCATATATAAATTCTTCTTCCTCTTCACTTGAATTTAGTTTTATTGACTTGCGGAAATGGCACACTTTCCCTGCAAAAGTCCCTCCTCCGATCACACAAGCGGGAAGATCGATACTATTGGCCGGAGGAAGCGTCCGTCCAGAGGGCTGGAATCTCTCACCCACCCGGGTGTCTCCGTCACCGCACCAGGCACTTCGCAACGGCGTGTCAGGATTATTTAACCCTTCATTTCCATTTACAAGCATCACTTGAATAGTCGTAACTATGTGAAATGGTGATGTCTTCTTGATTGTTTTTTCCATGAAAACTGTCTTTTCTCTGTGATGATGTGTAAAACATGATCTGTAAGAAAATTAGTTGTTTTATTTTGTTCATTATCATTACTAAAACTGAATCACTCATTCTGATAGTTTTATGGTAGACTTCTGTTATTAAATAACAACAAAACATGTCCACTAAAAGATATTTTGACCTTTCCCAAAGTATTTATGACCAATAAACAGACCTTCAATAATCTGATTTTAATCATGTTGATTGGACAGTAACTTCAGTATCCAAGTCCTAAAGTGATTAATTCGTCTTTGGCTTCTTACATCTAATAATTAAAAGAATAATTGTCTACTTGTATATTAGGTTTGAATTTTGTGCAAATAAATTGCAATGTTTACATGCATAATAGTTTATGGGAAGTGAGTCCCTTCAGGTCACTACACTCCTTATTACACTTTCACAGAACATGTGAATGGAATTATTTTATTATTTAGAGGTTAATAGCTACTAAACACTTATCAGTTTAATAACTCTTTTAATATTATGTGTATAATGTTTGCCTTTCGGTGTTGTTTGACGTATAATCTGAACAGATTGCTTTCATTACAAACAGATGGTATCAAGGAATCATTGTGTTTTAATCTATGCTAGACTTGACCTTGTATGACTCATGTTGTAACAGCAGAAATGGCAGGGCCATAAAAAAAGAAAATGCATAAACAAGGAAATGCATTTAAAAGCCAAGAGTGCCAACATCTGGTTGGTACTAAAACTGCAGCTAAACGTCTTTTCATGAGGCTGGAATTGAATACAAAGCTTTCACTTCTGGACCAAACAAACATTGTTGAATATGCAAGAGAAAATATTCATTAGAGGTTTAAAATAGATATCAAAACGCATAATTGCGTAAGTGACATCGTGTCACTCTATAAAGGCAACGTTTTGGCATAGTTGTTGCAGTCATAGCGTACATTAATTAGTTGCCTGATCCAAGAGGATTTTATTACCCAGGAATATATGATATATTAACTTGGTATTTCTATGAAAATTTATCACCAAAACATTTATGAATATAACATTGAGTAAATTAAACAGTAAAAGGTTATTCAGAAAGATATAATGGGTAGAGTACAAAAAGGTAAGGAGTTGCCATTCTTTTTTTCAGAATTCTGTTTCGAGTGAAGCGTCTTCGCTTAGATAAACGATCTTTACTAGAACCAAGATCAGACCAAGATCATTGGTCCAAGATTAACTGATTGGGTGACAGTGAAACAAACCCGAGTGGCCCCGAATATCGTCGAAAGATGCCGGAATTTTGGTGACGGCGATACGCCCGCCTCTTCCTCCGCTCCGCCCGGTCTTTTTCTGTCGTCCTTCCCCCTCTCCCCCAGTTACGTTATCAGGCTGGAGTCTTTGGCAGCACGGCGCGCAACACAACCCACTGACAGCTGCGACTGACTCACTACCAAGGGGTAAAAGATGGAGCACAGAGATCCCAACTTCAACATACTATTAGCGACCGATTCATATAAGGTACGGTAGCCATGATGGGTTCAGACGAGGGGAGGGGAGGGGGGGACGGAAGCGCGTGATGAATGAAAATGGATAAAGTCAAGGTGGCTTCATCATCAGTCCCAAGGCCATCACACTGCTGTGTGTGGCCGGTCTCCATTGGTTCACCGCAGGCCGAAAATGCAAGGGAATGAGGAGGCAGTTAGAGTACAAACAGGGCACCAGATTCCTGAATCGAGCATCCCTCTCCGAGCTAGTGGGCTCGCATTCAGCAAGACAGCTGTATTATGGAGCCAGGTCTCCACCGGCGTTGCTAGTATCTGTGGTACACCACCTAGCTAAATTAGCTGGCTAGCACATAGAGACCCCAAGTGTGTGCACACAATGTGTGCACAAAACGTGTGCGCAAAGTGTGTGCACAAAGTGTGTGGGCAAAGTGTGTGCACACAGCGTGTGAACAAAACGTGTGCACAA
>JBAMIG010000025.1:11402212-11413951 GCA_037177335.1 Kiunga ballochi
AAAAATAATAAAAAATAGCATTGAATATAAAGTTAATACAACTTTAATAGGATATTTTTATAGATACATGCGTTATGCTTTAACATTTTGTCTTCATTTGTCATATCTTGCAACACATTTTCTGTTTGAAAATTGACTCATTTATTTATTTTATGTCTTTATTTCACTCAGATTTAGTTCAATTTGCACTTTTTTCCTTTGATTTATTCCTGTAAATATTTCTGGGTATCCTGTTTGGCTGTTTGTTGTGGTACTTCTCTGATCCCATACTGCAGGGTGAACTTTTGAACCCCTGAAAAGCTCCCTGTCTCTCGCTCAACCTCTCAACCCTCCGACAGATGGCGAGCGGAGCCGAAACTTCCCGACAATGACGTCAGCATATCTCGTTCTTTCGTTTTTCGCCTGCTGCGTGCGAAGGGGAGAGAGGAAAAACGGCTCACAGCAAAGCAACAAGAAGGAAGAGCAATGGCGACACTGGATCGCCAAATACCAAGTCCGGATACCTTCCATTGCAAGCCATGGTCCTCCTTCGTCAGTGCGGCTAAATTACGTTTTGTTGACAGTAAGTTCGTTTGTCAGTAGCGTTGTTGTTTTTGCTGACAAACTGTCGGGAAGTGCGTGGTCCAACTGTCTGTGATTGAGTTGAGTAAGCTCTCCCACCATGCACGGTCTGTCAAAGCGCAGTAAACTAACTGTCAAAATATTACTCTAAAATGCAGGAATAATTGGTTGCTTTTACAGTCGTGCTCTTGCAGGTGAGCGTACCTTAGCATTTCGGGGCATGGATTGTACCACTGACGCGTTCACTAATGGTATTCTCAACTGTCCAGCCGTAAGTTTGTTAGCTCTGACAGCTCTACTTGATTTAGTGAGCCAGCGCTAGCAGGCTAATGCTAACATAATAGCCAGCCTCGGAGCGGCAGGGCTCCACGCATGGCCCCAAAGTTTTTTGTGAATATCCCTGTGTGTTTGTAAGCGGCTGTTTTGTTTACTCAGACGCGGTCTCGTCCTTTGATAACGGCAACAAAGAGCTTTACTGCCCCGTTGAACCCGTAAAGCACAGCAAACAAGGTAAGGAAGTTGTACGACTCATACTCTGGGGTGTCACGTACCACACGGTGATGCTTTCTTATTGTTTTCTTACACTCACGCAGCAGCTCCATCACCTCCATTTATGCCGCTTTTAGGAGAAAAACACCCACTAGGCAACACTACTGCTGTTAAAAGGCATCCTTTAATTTGGACATTAGCTTTGAAGGGAATAATAATTTTCAGTGAAACACTTTTACTAATAAACCTCTTTATAGTATGCTGCATTGTTCCGTGGTTCCCCTGAAGATGAGGATGACTTCTTTTACTGATATATATTTTGATGTCACAGTTTAATGTTCTTTTTAAGAATTATAAATAATTAATAATGAGAGAAAAAAACCGAAAGGCAGGGTACAATCTTGACACGTGCCAGTTTATCTCAGGGCCAGAGAGGAAAACAACCATTCATATTAAGGGTTACTTTAATAATCGATTAATATTATATATATATATATATATATATATATAGTGTTAATATTCTGTTAGGAAAACCTTATTTTCGTTCTTCCATACAAAGAAAAGCAGATAATTTTGACCTAAATGTTTTGTATTCCCACATCTTGGGAAACATCAGTTACATTATAATAGGAAATATTCTGATTTAAAATACTGGGCTGCCTCATTGGTTTAGCATTCCTCTTCCATCTGTAATCCAAACCAAACTATTTCACATATTCATGTGAGTTGATTATCAGTCAGTCAGCAACAAGAAGCTTTTTAGACTATGCTGAGATAAACAGATTAGAATAAAGGGTCTGTGTAAAGTTCAGTGTGATCAGTCACAGGAAGGGCTTTTGTAAAAGGTCATCTAAAGGTAGGGGATGGGTGCAATGAGCGGGTGCCTTCCTACTCCAACCCCAGTGACGGAGCCAGAGGAGTTCCTTCTCACCTCACCATACCCACAGGAGCATGTGCTGCAGTGTAACATGCCTGAGTCATCCCTTTGAGCGAGCTGCAGCCCCCGTAGGAACACGGTGACGCACACGTGGAGCCGGGGAAACTCTTCTCACTCTTGCTGGTCAAATACCAAAGCCCTCTCTCCTCCCACTCACACTCGCATGCCTCATCTTCCTCTTGTCAGAGCGAGACTGGAGCGATGTTTCCGGAATTGCTGATCTGTTGGCAACATGACACCGAGGCCCGCTGAGACTGATACGCAGACATGCTCTCACAGAACGAGGAAAACTGTTTGATTTCTTCATTCGCTTTCAAGTTACTCATACTGGATTATTAGTATCATTTTTATTGTTATGTGTAGAGTTTTTAATGTGTGTGTGTGTGTGTGTGTGGTAAGGCTAGTTTGACAGTAATTGGTGTAAAGTGTGGGTTGTGATTGGTAACTATCTCTCTCACACATTCATACAGCTTCAATGATAACAAGCAACAGAAAGTCAGTCTGATTAGGCTGCCAGCCACTGTCATCATCTTACTAGGAATAGACAGTGCTCTAATGCTGCTATTTAGTGTCTACTAGCCTCTCTAGTACAGACAGCAACCAGCCAAGCCACCAGGCGGTAATGCTCTAGCCAGTACCTCAGTATACCTGTAACCATAGAACAATGTGGCTCACTCAGTGTGATGCATTCAGGTGCAAAGAATAGACCCCATTTTGCAGGACTGTTTCATATGTGTGCATTGAAAGTCTGTTATGTAATAGATTAGTCGGGAACTGAAGAAGGTTCTGTTGTTTGTTGTTAAACTATTAGGGCTAAAATGAGTCATGTTGTGCAGGTAAACCCCAGGATGCAAAGAGACAGCGAGCGCGTTGCATTTCTGCTTCCAGATGCAGCACAGTCTGATCCAGAGTTCATGGCCTGTAATTAAAACATGGGAAGAGTGTGTTTTAATCCAACTCCTTTCATCACAACTGAAAATATTGGTAAAATCTTACCTGACACCAGTCTCAGATAATTGTTTCAGTTATTAATCAACACAAAATAAACAGAGAAATTGAGAATTGAACCTGTTTCATTTTAGGTAACCCTGTGAAATTGTAGAGCTGGTTATAAGAAATATTTCAAATGAGATGTATATAAAGAAATTAAAAGGGAATGATTAGAATCCTGAAAGTATTTAGAGGAAATTTTGAAACTTTATACAAGATCCTTTTTTAAAATTTTTTATAGGATAAGCTTAATGTTCCAGCTCACAACACGTCTGTTAGAGCCTTAGTAATGTTTTCCTATCAGCGTTACTGTTAGGGAAAAAGAAACTGAAACCCAGAATCTTCTGGAATCATACAAATGATTTGTGGGGTAATGAAGTGTGATCATGCACGTGTGTTTGTGAAGGTTAGGCAGAATAAAGCGGCTGCTTGGTGCAAGTCAGCGTGTTTACGCAATCAGACATTTTGGTGCCACGCCAATAGTTTCCTGCTGTTTCTCTTCAAAATACAACTTAAGTGGAAATGGTGGCTTTAGCACCAGTCAGGAGTCATTTCATATAGTTAGAAACCCAAATATTTCTTTAAATTTGACTTTCTCTCATTTACATCCTAGTTGTTGTTTTTGGCTTCACAACGCTGGCGTTAATGAACCCAACGTGCTGTTTGTGCTTTCAAACTGCTTTGTTCACATCAAATGCATTTAGTTTGCTCTCCAAACATCAATTTACCAACAACAGCTGATTTGCTTCTTCTAAACGGAGTCGCTGTGTCCAGTGAGGGATTGTTTTCTCAGCCCCAAACATGCATATTCACCAGTCACTGATTGTTTTTGTGGCTCATTTTCTGGCCTGTCAGTCAGTTGGCAGGCTGGCTGTTGGCTTCACACACACACACACACACACACACACACACACACACACACACACACACACACACATGCAGTTGCAATACGTACTTAGTTTGCATTTAACTTGGCAGATGCAGAGGAAATTGCTCTCTTTAGTCTTTTTTTATTCCATTAAATATGTTCAAATTTGCCATTCACAGATAAAATGTCTGCAGTTTTTGCAGAACCTTGGTTATATTGTTTTAACAAGAAACATTTAGTAATTTGCTCAGGAAATAGTGACTCTGTGTGGTGAGCACTTAGCAACCACAGCTAACCTGCCAGCACTCTTTTTATTAGCTCATAGTACGAGCATCATTTGTTCAAGCTGACATCTTCACTGCTTAACAGGATCAGAGTAATTAGAGTTTTTTCAGTTTATTATTAACATTTTTATGTTGCTTAATTGCTTTTAAATAATTACTTAGGATAAAGGTGAGCTAGTATCAGGATACGTGCAGTGATAAAGTGTTTAAACAGTAAAAAGATAACGGTTTCTGTACTGTTTGCACGCTGAATCTAATGAAACCACTTTGACCTTTTAACTGTATGTAAACACACATTTTTCCAGTGTCATGTTCAGCATCACACACACTTTGCATACATACAGCCTGTAATATGGCACACTTTGTCCTTGAATGACCCAGCGGCCTCTTTTTCTACACACACACACACATCCCGACGAGCACTTGGTACGACTGTGTGTCTCGTCGGCCGTCCAGATGACAAGAGACTCGGAAGCAATGCAAGGTCGTGATGACATGCACACTCGGACGCCCACACATTCTAGTTTTTGTTTTCTCTCTCTCTCCTCTTGCATGCCGACCCAAACACACACACACACACATCACACACATCCCACCTCCCTCTCAGCCTTTTGCTAATAAGTGTTTTGATTTCTCACGTTCTCAAAGCTTCGCCAGAACAGACAATAATTGCTTTCCAGTAATTAAATCAGTTTCTTCAGGCCTGCTTTTCTCTTGTTGCTCTTATAACTATAAGGCTGTTTTTTTTTATTCCTGTCTGTCTACTGATAAGAACACAGTAATCATCCATGTGTTTGTGGTGAATTGTTGGTTTTGCTGCAGAGGTTTGTGAAACAGAGACTGGGCATTGGTGGTTAATGCTGTGGCCTCACAGCACGAAGGTCACTGGTTCCAGTCTAGACTGGGCGGTTTGTCCAGTGGCCTCTGTGTGGGGTTTGCATGTTCTCCACATGTATGCATGGGTTCTCTCTGGGTACCTCAGGTTCCTCCCACCCACAGGACATGCATGTTAGGTTAGTTGCTATGGTTAGAATGTGTACGTTGCTCTATGTAAGCTGTAAAACAGAATAAAATAAACAACTAATATAGTTCTTTTTTTTTTACATTTTTATTGTTTTGTTGCTAAACATAAAAAAGGAAAAAAGAACAACTAAATAGTACACCATTGTTTCACATTAAACAATATTCACAAAGTATGTGAATGTGTATGGGGGGGCAAATATAGTTCTGATGCTTAATGACAACATGAAACATTGGTCTAACTGGAATAACTGGTAGAATGTTGGTGAATTAAAATAAAAATATAAATATTTAATCATATTACAGAGAAACTTTTTCCATATTCAATAAAAAAAAGGTTTGTGATTCACTCTTTAATCGATCGAATGATCAGCTTTCCCCTCATTTCTTACAGTGAAAGTAATAAACTCTGACTATTTAATGTGCAGAGGCTTGCAGGGGTTGACTTGTATAATTTCTTAATATATTTTTTATATTTTGTTCCACTGTTAATGTCATCTTTCACTCTTCTGCACTACATTTAAATGTATAAATGATGTATTATCATATTATAGAGCAGGAAACGGTTATAGATTAGTTCTTTATATGACTGTTAGACATCAATACAGTTTCTAATGATTTATTTTAAGCATTATTAAATCTGTTTAGTTTAACTTGTGAAGTGACAGTTTATGTGTAAGTATTTTAGTCTGAAGCTTTTCTGTAGCCATGTATTTGTCACTAGTACTCATTCTGTATACCAACTAGCTGCTTTGAACCACGCTGGATCTCTGCTTTGGGGTCTCCGTTACCCAGTCGTCATTTATTTTGCTATTACCAATTGGCAGTTGCTTAGTAACATCATCCTTTATGCAGTTTGCGGACGTCTCTGTTTGATTACTCATACGATGCCAAACTCTGTGTAAAACACGGGGAACCTGCTTCGCTCTGATAGTTTTGTCTTTATTTTAATTTATTTTACAATGTCTTTTAATAGAAAAAGCTCACAATCATGACTTGCTCTGGCCTTACACAAGCCTGCAGCAGGTGTAGTCAGTGAAAGAAACTTGACATATAGTTTGAATATCGTATGCTTAATGTAGCCACAGGGTGAGCTGGAGCAAAATCTGTTTATAAAAAAGCCGTTTAGTGTAATACATCTATATGTCAGCAAGATTACACACATTTTTAAGTTTCTCACTTTCCATGTTATAAAGCTTGGATTCCAGTTTGGCCAAAAATCACGTTTTCTTGGATATTTTGTTTCTTAATTTGTCCTTATCAATAAAAATCTGGAATCTGCTCTTTGTGTCTCTTTCAGAGATGCTTGTCTATAGCCCTTTCCCAGCATTGGAGGATTTTTGTCTTGTTGTCTGCCATGTCTGCAGTAAGGTGGTCACTCCTCAGGGCATCCTTACACACTATGGTAAGAGAAGCACACAAAGGCCTTTCAGGACATAGTTACACACAAATGCATAAGAGCACATTTGTACACTTCACCTATATATATATATATATATATATATAAGTTTTTTTTTTTCAATTAAGTTCATGGGTAGTATTGTGTCTCTTTGGATCACTGAAATCTATCTCAGACATCTGTGATAATCAGTGATGGAATAACGGCATTAAAATAAACACCGTTACTAACAGCGACACCTTTCAGTAACGGACTAACTAATTATTTATTCTATGGTTAGAACGGCGTTATTATTATAACACATGGTTACTGTGAGTTACTAAAGCTTCACTGAAGCCGTCATCAGTCTTTGCTCACACACATCTGTATTTTGCTAAATGTAGGATTTAAAATAATAATTTAATAGTTACTTTTCCTGGAAACTAGTTACTTTTGTAGTGGAGTAACTCTATTACTAACTCAGTTACTTTTTTGGAGAAGTAACTAGTAACTATAACTAATTACTTTTTTAAAGTAAAGGTCCCAACACTGGTGATAATTAGTTTGCTAAGTAAGCTCAATAAATGAAAAACCTACTTAAGACGTTCCATATTATTAAGCAGATTATCTTTTTCAAGCAGTAAAAGAAAGAAAAAGAACCTTTCTATGCCTGAAAAGTATGAAATGGTTAAATCCATTGGACAAGACATAAACGCCTTAAATATAAAAAAAAAAACACAAGTGTGATTATCGTACCGTTAAGCGGTACGTTTGTGGTGATGCGTGATGCCTCTAGCTGGCCTGGCCACCCCTAAATAATGCTCACAAGCAGAAATATCTGCAGTGGCCCAGAAATACATTGTAATTTTCTTTTTGGGGGTCGTGCAACCCTGAGTTGTGCAGCTGAATGGTTGGAGGATGGCCATCATGTGCAAAAAGTCTGCGATGTTAGCACGGAGGTGGTAGACTCATGCTTTTGGAATTATAAGAAGACACATCGTCGGCCCATTTATGATCCCTGTAGATGTAAAAATAACCTCTGAAAAGTATGTGGACTTTCCAAATAACCACATTCTTTTGTGGTGATGAAAGAAAAATGAGCTTTTTGTACCAAAATCATCTTCATGCATTACAATGCTGTAAGGAATACCTCTGCATCACTGGCTGCTCGGGCATAAAAGGCGAGGAACTCGTGGAATAAAAACCCTTTGGAGCATCGTCAAGCCAAAGATCGATGAGGGTGGGAGGCAGAACTGTGAAGCTGCTGTCAAATAAAGCTCATTTGTTATTAACTAACCTGACCGTGATTGTGATAAATACGAGCTCTTCATTATGCAAACTCATCAAATGGCTCTTTTCACTTCTTACATCCCATAAAATGTTTTGAACAAGCAGCTAAATCTCTTTTTCAGCCCACGTTAAAGCTTCTTTAAACATGACTTTTAACTGTATGAGCATGGCCCATGCAGCGTGTCTGCCCTGCTTTGAGACTGATATCTGCAGAAAATGCCACATTATGTAATAAAAGTCAACGTCCTAAAAGAAAGTGGACGGATATTGACTTGTAATCCAAACGGCAGCGCCACAGCCAGCTCCTACACGCTGCATGCCACCTTGTTTGGTTTTGCACTGAGCGTGCTTGCATGTGCACGTGAGCCGGGCTGAGTGGAGGCGGGGGAAGGTTTAGCGGCGGACACATGGCTATGGCTAATCAACACACACCCAAACACACTTCTCTCCTCACTTTCTGTTTCAGCAGTAATGTGAGCGATGCACACAAACTGAAACTCTTGGCAGACACTGTACTTAGCTCCCTGCCCCTCCTCCCCCCTTGTTGGGTGACAACAGGTCTAACATGCACTTATGCACACAGTTGGAGCTGGAGTCTCCCTGAAAGATAAAATGATCTTCAAGCCATAATTGGATAAGAATAGGACCCTGTGCTGGGCAGTGAGGCAGATGTCATTATATACCTTTTGTTGCATAATAATTTAGGTTTGGCTTAGAAGTAATTTTTAAGTGATCCTGTTACTATAAATATCTACTGTATTTTAAAGCATTATGTGCACAACTGCTGTGTCATGAAATGAAAGTTGCTCTCTCTGACCTTAGCTGAGCAGATCTCCTTTAGGAGCTCACCCTGTCTTTATAGCTTCATGATGTTTGATGCATTTCCTGCTATTGTTGCACATTTCCATCACGGCACCATTGTTCCCTGCTGAGACTTCTTCTTTAAATGTTGCCACCCTGATTGGATTCATCACTTTAGTGTTGTATTTGTTTTTCTGTGTATCCATTAGCTTTTCTGCATGACCTGTACATCAGAGCAGCTCTGAGGCTTTGGATATATAGAAATGCATGCACAGAGAGGGGGGTAGGCTGCCTCAGGAGTCAGTGGCTCCTAGTTATACATGCCCAGTTTGCTGTGCTTGAAGAAGGCAGTGATCATAACTAACGACTACATGCTACGTCATTTGCTCTCAGGTTAAGCTATACTATATTTTATACATCAGAGACTTGCTCCATTTAGTGGATTTGTTTATTTAAATCTTCTTAGAGTAAGGCAGGCGTGTATATTCTTAACATAAGTGCCCCAGTGGGAAACAAGCTAAATCCCTCACATCGGCACCGTTCTCGCTTTAGTGAGCTTTCAAAGAAACATGGAAAGAAACATTTTCAATGCATGTGAGATGTCATTTTATCTGTAATAACTATAATTAAATTCTTTAAGAGCAAATCTTATTACTATAATATATTCCAATCTCTGTGTCCCTTTGGGCCCTGATAACTACCAGAAACTGGATAAAGTGTCACATTAGATCTACAGTTCACTATTTGAAGAGGTGTGTTAAATAAATCAGCTCTTCACAGCATCTGCAGATGATTTAATGTATTCCTTTCAGTTCTCATCTACTCCAACTTGTGTAGCTGCAAGCTTCCTCTCCTGCATGTGAGCAAGTCAAACTGCAGTGTTGGACTAAATGAGCTTGGAGTTGGATAGAAATTGAGCTTGATTATTGTTTTGGTTTAATTTAACTGCTAATAAAACCATTTGCTTGGTTGTTGTGGTGGTGTTAGCATGCTGTTAGAGAGATTTCCCCTCCACAGAAGTTCCATTTACTGCTTATTGTTGTTGTGAAATATTAACTGATTAAAATGCCAGCTGGTACTTTTGTTAAAAATCACTTTGATTTTAAACAGGAAGCGAAACTTGTGAAAACCTCAGTTGACTCATTCATAGACACTGAAACTGTTTTATATCAGTGTTTTTAGTTTACCCTTTATCTTAACTTGGGGTTTGTGAACACTGAAGCCTTCATGACTGAGTATTTAGGGATGTTTCTTCTTCTTCTTTTCTCATGCCAGTTTCTCTCTCCCTCATACTGTTCTCTCAGTGTAAACAAACTCAGCTGAGCTCAAAGAGTCTGCTTCCTCATCTTCATCTGACTCCACCCACAGGATAAGTCAGAGGCCAATCAGCAGCAAGCTGGGCTCTCAGCGTTGCCATAACAACCGGCAGGCAGGAGAGTGTAAAAGGGAGAGCGCTCTTGTGGTCGAGTGGCTTAGTGAACTTGCCTGGGCATTTGTCCACGTATTGTAAAATCAGTATGGTGAGCTTCCAGATGGCTGTTGATTCTCCTGATTCAGTCCTTGTGCAAAATATAATAAACCTGAGGCTGGTCAGGGGATGGAGGGGTGTGTGTGTGTGTGTGTGTGTGTAAGTCGATTATTCTTTAAGTCTTACTGCACACACAGATTCCTAAGAAGCTTACCAGTTGATTCATTTTTATCATGAGAATAATGCTTCTTGGCTGAAATATGTTTGGATTGTTCTGTTATTTAATCATATTTATGCAATGGTTACGTTGTTTTTATGCAGCTTATTTTACAATATACGATTGTTTTAGTTTATAACATCTGCATGTATGCAAATAACATGAAAATGTCAGCGTCAAGCATCAGGTGCACTATTGTGCAACCAAATAACCAGAAGACATCGGATATATTCAGATTTGCTAATTCATTCCTGGCTGTGCTGAAACTAAAGAAGAATTCCTGTAATTGCAGAATAAGCCTGGAATCTTTAGCATTCCCTCTTCTATCTCTGCAGTATAAAAGTATTGAGCGATACTGCCAAGCTGCCACAAAATGAGCATGCAGTGTATGATTGAACATGGGACATTTATACTGCATACCTGTGGACACAAATGTGGACTTTGACCCTACTCTTCTGCATACAGCTGTCTCCCTGCTTGTTTGCTTCTGCAGGCTTATTTACACACCTGCCATGCAAGCTAAAAACACACAAAAGTGCACGTGCAAATCATGCTCTCGCATAGTAATCCTATTATGTATGTGTATCTAATGTGCACTCTGCTTAGTACTACATACGCAAGCACACAGGCTGTACTCTGATTTGGATATCATGCGATACCTGCACACATAGCTGGACTGTTTTAATTAGCACAGTAAGACCCTTGTGGCCACACTGTGCACTCTTGCTCAGTCACCTGCAGCACACCTACACAAACGCCCATGCTCTCTGAGCAAACACTTTGCAAGTAAGACTCAGCCCTGATGTTTCACCGTCCTCCTATTGGTAACAAATAAACAGCACCTCCTCCATGACACCGTTTGCACATTAGATCCACAGCTTCAGGGACAGATGCTTTGCTTAGAGAAGCTCTTTAGAAGCTTTGACTCAGTATTAATGTAACATTTCTCATTTCTCTCTGTGTCACATTTTAACAGTAAGACTGATGCAAATTGTTGGGATCTTTTTTTATAATTACTAATATTAGTTGGAGTGTGTGCATGTATGTGCACGTGAGGGAGTTGATTAAGCTTGGCTGATACATGTGATGCCGCTCTCTGTTATGTAGGAAATTAGTTTATTTTCAGCGTGAATATAAATGTTCCTTTTTTAAATCTCAAATGATGGAAAACAAAAACGTGTTTCACTCTTTAATTCATTATTTTTTAATAATGGCTTTCTTTTATTTCTACCTGAGTTTCATATTTCACTTAACTTCCAGTCACAATCTTATCCCTCCCAAAACAACTGGACTGCTTTGCACCAGCCTGTCTCACCTGTTTTCCCTCTGAAGCAGCTTAAGGAAGACTTGACAATATGTCCACCCCTCTGTCTTCATTCAGGTAGCTGGAATATAGTTTCCCTGTGAGACACAGAGAGACAGTCCTGGACCGCACC
>JBAMIG010000025.1:11420242-11431288 GCA_037177335.1 Kiunga ballochi
AATCACTCTAGAAAATTACTGTCTGCTATAGTAGTTTGCCCCAAAGGATAAATTATTGCAGTATATCAAATTTGCACGAATGTTTTTTCCTCTCCATCCATTTCTCTCTCTCCCCCCCCCCCCCCCCCCCTCCTGTCAGACTCACACTCTAACGCACCGCCGAGCCGTCCCAGGCAGAAGGAAGCATTTTGACATCCTGCTAGCAGAGCACAAGGGACAGGCAAAGGAGAGGGAGGCTTTGAAAGAGAAGGAAAAAGACAAGGACGGAGGACAGGCAGGGAAAGACGCCTGCAACCAGAGTACGGTGTGTCAGGAGACGGTGTCTCCCAGCAAGTCGCAATGCCCCAATGGACGACCCCTCTCAGCGCTGAGGCTGCGGCTGGCAAACGCACACATACGAAGGTGGGATGATGTTGCCAACAATGAAAAAATGACCCAATTCAGGGGGAAAAACTAAAATTGTTCTGTTATTTAACGATTTTAATTGATTTTTATGAAGAACTACAAAAGCACTGGGAGTGAGCAGACCTCCGACCAGCCACACAGTCCCCCCAGCTTATCATCATTTCACCCCAAACTATTAGTCCTACCTTTAATTTATTTATCTCAATAAATTCCTTGACCATAAAAACATCCCCTTACCTCAGAGCAGTTTTCATTGAGTTACAAACACATAAGTTGACAGCAGCTCTATTTCACAATGAATCCTTTAAAAATCCTTTCTGTGAGGCGAATCACCTCAGAATTCGAAAGGCCTGTTCCTTGTCCCAGATCGGACATTTTCTAAAAGATTTAACCCAAATCCGTCCATAATTTTCTGAGTTATGTTGCAAACAGACAAAGAAGGCTGGCGAAAACAGTGGAGGTACACAGTGACTTTGTTTTGCAGGATGCTGATGAAAGCTTTAACTTTGGTTAGTTTGGTAATGAATTGCTTTTAATTGCCACGTTTCAGCATCTTCGTCCTGTGATAGATGCACCTTGTCTCTCTTTCCCACCAGGGGATGCTGTAAACACACAAACCTGCCTTCTGTGTCATAAAAAACACATTTCAGATGAGAAGTTTCGATACAAAGTGTATCATCATTAAGGCAGATATTAAATGGGAATTTTTAATCTACAGGACTTTTAGCGTAATTTTATTCACAGCTTTTCTCTTTTTCATTCTAGGGTTCTGGGAAGCTCCTCTTCCACTTCCACCTCCAGTCCTCTCCTCCCAGCAGCACCTACTGCCCAAACCTCCAGCCTCGAACCGTCTCCGCACAGCTGGACCACAGCAGCGGGAGAAGGTGGACGCTTGTCCAGTGACGATGGGGACACAGAGACATTAGATGACACTGAGAGACCTGCATTTCAGTACTCTAATCATCATCCACAACCTTTTGGGGTAAAAACCAGGACCAAGGATCAAATATAGTCCATAATTTATTCATATTTAGTGCCTACACAGGAGTTCCAGTCACATCTGTTGGTTAAAGAGTTTTACTGTGTTCAGCTTCAGTTGTAGCTCCTAAATATAGTTTTTGAAGTGTTTTACTTATGTACTCCCTTACGAAGTGGAATTATTCATTTAGTATTTTGTTGTAGGATATTTAACTTAGAGCTGGGAAAACGTTGAGTTGGTCTAAGATGCAAACCGGCTCGTCATTTCTGATCAGGTTCACGTGAAAATATTCCAGTCATAGCTGAGGAATAAAACGGACCATTTGTGGTCTCCACTGGGTTTCACCTGAGAATAATTATTTAGGTTTTACAACAGTTTTCAGATTTTAAAAGCAGGTATTTTATTTCCAGTACAACATAGAGAGATTACCTATTTCCTGCTAAATATAGAGCCGGTTGTGACACGACTGTCATTCGCATCCCCCCCTTTTTTTTAATCAGTCTGCAAATGTTGGGGAACTGAGGCGACGTTTAGGAGAGGAAAGTTGTTTGTTATTGGATTGGAGCTGCTCAGCAGCCTTCAGTCATCTCGGTTGGTCTGCATGCAAACCAGTCCTCCCCTGTTGTACTATGAAGCCGTGGTGTTGGGTCAGATGCTGTATCTGCTTTAGCAACGTCATGCGGAGAAATAAGTAAGTCAAATGTATTCATATAGCACCTTTTTCAGACAGAAGTCACAAGGTGCTTCACATAAAAAGCATAAAATACATAAAAAGATACAATAAGATAGTGAACAACAAATAGACATAAATACATGATGGTCATAAACTCAATCTACTGAGCAGAGTACGTCTGCAGAAACAAATAAGTTTTAAGTCTGCTCTTAAACGCATCGACACAATCGAGCGATCGTAAAGAGGATGGAAGGTCATTCCAGAGCTTCGGTGCAATAATCTGGAATGATCGGTCTCCTCGTGTCCTAAAACGAGAACGAGGGACCGTGAGTAAATTCAGATCCAGCGATCTCAGACTCCGAGGTGGGATATACGGACATAACAAGTCTCTTATGTAGGAAGGGGCCTGGCCATGTAAGGCTCTATAAGTGAGCACCAGGATTTTAAATTTACTGTAAGAGACAGGGAGCCAATGGAGAGCTTTCAGAACCGGTGTGATATGAGCCCTTCTGATGGACTGAGACAACAACCGCGCAGCAGAATTATGGACCTGTTGCAGACGAGACAGCTCCTTTTTGTTCATACAGGAAAACAGACTGTTACAGTAATCTAAACGAGAAGACACAAAGGCATGAAGAATCATCTCCAGCTCAGCTTTGGATACCATCGTCCTCAGTTTAGAGATTTTTCTCAGCTGAACTAAACCGTTTCGATTGAGCTGCTTTGAATGTTCCTGTAATGACATGTCCTTGTCAAAGATTACTCCAAGGTTTCTGAGGCTTGACTTACACGACAAGCTCTGAACACTCAGATACTGGTTTATCCCTGGAATAGCTTCATCTGGGGCGACCACCAGCACTTCCGTTTTCTCAGAATTTAATTAAAGGGAGTTTGCAACAAGCCATTGTTTCAATTGCGTTATGCAATTCATCAAGGAATTCAATTTTTGCATCTCTGAAACCTTAAAGGAACAGTACAGCTGAATGTCATCAGCAAATAAATGGTAGTAAACATCATCAAACTCCTGGATAATCTTTCCTAAGGGGAGGACAAAAACTTGTGTCCAGTAAATAAGAAGAAAACCATGCTAGGACCGAGCCTGCCAGTCCGACCGAGTCATGACCTGATGATCGACAGTGTCAAATGCCGAGGAGAGATCTAGCAAGATAAAGACTGTGCATTTCCCTGCAAGGCTTTTGTGGAAAGAGGAAACATCTGAATGCAAGCAGATGATGCTCTTTTAATCTGTATGCTTTCAGGATCGATGGAGTCTTTCCATTTGCCACCTGCATTCGTACTAATACCCCCCAATGCCATCAGAGACGCCATTATTTCCATGCAGTATCACATGAAGGCCAGAAGATCACCTTCATTATTGATTTTTGTTTTTGCATAAAGTTGCCTGCAGATACTTGTAATTTATATATGGTAGTTTTAGGTTTCACTGCATTGTTTAAAGCTCCTATAACATCAAGAATGTCTTTGTAATATGTCACATCACTCAGTTTATTTCTCTACCATCACATCATCTACGTCTTTGCTTCAGTCTTTTGATGCTTCTGCTGTTTTTCCTCTCTTTATATTTCACCTGATGTAATCTATTTTCCCTCCAAATGTAGCTTCAACAGCTTCCTCTTGTGTCTCCAGTTTTGCGTGTTTAGCGGCAGGCTTATGGGACGGGGCTACTACGTATTCGACAGAAGATGGGACAGAATGAGGCTGGCCCTGCAGAACATGGTGGAGAAACATCTTAACGCACAGATGTGGAGGTGAAGGCAGGAGGAATATTTACCTTATGTAAACACGTCACACAGAATCAGTACAACACCTGACATCTTTGAATAGTTGGAGGCATTTGATGAAATTCGGAGCCTAAAGGCACCTAAACAGGTCCCGACTTGCTGCCAGTACGAGCAGGTGGTGTGACAGGAAGTCATGTGCTCACCAATCTGATTTGTGGCGGAAACTGTTTTTGGTGTGAAAATGTAAGATAGCTGAGAGAGGAGCAGAGAGAACATCAGAAATGATAAACTATAAAATCATCCTGAGTCTGGAAATCATAACTAAAAGTACTGGTTTGATCTTATTCAGAGTCTTATTGGGCTTCTCCTTAATATCCTTTCTTTAATGTTTCAGGAAGGTGCCTCTAGCTGCTGAGAGCCTCCCCTCCTTATCCCCATCTGGTACCTGTGTTCCTTCAAAGCCAGCTCCTTCCACCTCCATCACCTCCAGCTCCCTCTGCTACACAGCCACAGTTCCTCAATCTGCATCCACAGCCGGCTTGTTTAGCACCAGAGACACCCTGCAAACCCAAGCCCATGCTTTTATGCTAGGAAAAGCCCGAAACGGCGCACATAAGGCCAGTCGACCATCCAAAGACATGGAGGACCCCGTAGCGGGACCCAAGAAGAGAAAAACCTCTCCCCACACTTCTTCCTCCCTCTCATCTTCCTCGTTTCCGACTGTGGATATCCACAATAGGAACGGCAGCGGCTTTAATCCGACGTCACGAGGCTCGGGGACGACTGCTGCTTCCCCTGCCAGGAAAAAGGGACTTGGTCGTGGGGATGGTGGACTTTTGAGCAGTACAGATGTGTGGCTATCCAGCACTGATGGCTCTCAAAGCCACAACTCACAGAACAGGTTGGGTCAGAGCTGTTAAGATTCCTTCAATGATTAAAAAACTCCATTTAATCCTTTATTCAGGATTAAATGACACGAGTCCCTAAATGTTTAGTAATACTTTATAATGGGAGTAATTGCTCTAACAAGGGATTTTGGGATTGCTGCCAGGACTATAATAAAACAATAAAGGTATTGGAGGATGATCATTTTAGAGCAGGCCAGTGTGTAAACACACAATGCAAACCGTGTGATCATTTTATTAAGATTGTCGTTCATCATTAACCCTTTTCATCCTTTTCTGCTCCTCATTAGTCGAGAACTTGGCACCAGCAGTATACTCTATTCTCCCACGGAGCCACCGTCACATCGGCCCATGGCTCCCCCCTCAGGACCATTAGCTTATGGGGGAGGAGTAGAGGGGAGGAAGAGGAGGAGTCCCAGCTCCTACAAAGGGAAGGTCAGCAAGCTAAGCAGACCGGGAGGGTTAGAGAGCCTCTTTGGGAAAGGAAACGACAGTGGGGGTTTACCTGAGCCTCCGAGACAGGTAGGTGTTAGAAACTGGCTTTAATTCCTTTGAGTGTGTGTTCCTTTGATCTCGGCTGAACTGTGTGTGTGTGTGTGTGCGTGTGTGTGCGTGCGTGCCTGTGACACATTTGCAAATGTAAACATAAACATCTTCATGGTCGCATGTTTCATAAGTGTGATCGTCTCTGCAGGCCAAGTTGCATCACTGACAGAAACCTGTTCCATGGACAGGAGGCTGGGCGGCTCACAGGCCACCACCGTTTGTGACCTTTGACCTCACCCCTCTCCCCATGACAGCAGCGATCAGACCGCCTCATCTCGTCACCACTATGTATCCAAGGACAGTTCTGCTCTCTCCAGGTTGACATTAGGGCTGCGAAATCCTCGTCCACAGTGGCTGGCAGTTCCCGTCCCTCATTACGGATCCTTTTGCTTCACTGTGCTCGTGCTCTATACAAAACTTTTTTTTTTAAAGAGAAAATAAAAAAACTGTCCTCTGTAAAGGGAGTTTGCCTCAAGTGCACCAGGCATTGTGGATAGCACCACGGCTTTAGTGGCAAGGAAAGCCGTCTGATTGTTTCTGAGAGATTGTTAGCATAAAGGACCTACTGACACACATACTGTAGGACTTCAGCTACGCTCTCCTCTTTTAGTGTTTTTCAGTGAGTCAAAGAGGGTCGAAATAACAGCGGGTTCGGCTGGGTTTTATCCAGCTTTCTCCCCTCTTTTAGCCTCCTTCTTTGTTTCTTTGAGTACCAAACAGCTTCGTCCATTTCTCTTTCCTGTCCATCCCAGCATGGCTGTGTTCGAAGTGCACTTACTGTCCTCAGTTCCCCCTCTGTCTCCTTCTCTGACTCCACGGCCGTCTGCAGTGGTGCCGCACAAAAGACCTGTTCACAAGAGGGAAGGGAAAAAAACAAAAGACGGCATTTGTTAGCGACGATGCTAGGTCAACGCATTGTGTTTAGTATAGGATGAAGTCTGACTTTGTGGACATTGCTCTGGTTTAGACATAAGGAGGAATGCAAACTCCTTCACTAGAATCCAAAATGGAAATATTACAACGGTGTTGAATTGCTTTTTTTTCTGTAATAATTTATCATTCTTGAATAATGTTTTGTCTAAATGACCATTTGGTTTGAGTTGGAGACATTTTCAGCAAAAACAGGAAAAAAAATCAATGGCATTTTGGATAAATGTTGAAAGTATTATGGTTTATATCTGTACATATCTGTTATTATTTTTGTATTTATTAATAGTTGACCCCTTCTACTTAATATAATGTGAAAGAGGGGAGTATTTTCCCTCCCTACCTTGATCTGTGATTAACAGTGAGATTGAGATTGGGTTCACAAAACATTCAAGAATTGATTCAGTAGCAAAAGAAGCCAATTAATATTCACACAGCCAAATAGAAACTGCTGCTGCTCATGTCATTTCCATTTAGTGGCATTACCAGCTGACAGCAAGTGCTTTATGTAAGAACCAGTGTTTTATTAGTTCTGTTTTAAGTTGTTATGGTTGCTGTGGAAATGATGTCATCAGTCTAAAAGTATGTATGTGGCTTTTTCTGGGGCTGTTTTAATTAGATCAGACATACTTTTGCTATAATTCCTTAAACTATTTTGATGCAGCACAGTTGAGACATTTAGTCTCATCCCATGGTCTGAGGTTTCACTCTTCATCAGGTCCGGATCACGTTCAGACCTTCTCTTCACTCCTGTTTTTTGTAGTGATAACGGGTCAGGGAGTCACCAGTGTGTCTTCTAAACACTGCTAACATTGGTTACAAAACAAAAGCGGATATTTTTTTACCCTGTTTGTCCGATTTTTAAACCAGGATCGGTTTTCTTTCTTTACTTTTATACTAAAGGGCCAAAATGACATAATTACCCGTCTGCTTGTGGTTCCACCTGTTTTCACCTTAAGATTTTACTGTCTTTATCTTCCAAAACCGATTGGTCCATTCAGTGTGATGATGTGGGTTGTTTTAATACGACGGGTCAGAACTTTGTCAAAACGCATTCACTTACTTAAGCTAGGTACCATTTCTTCTCTCTGGGGACTCGGTTGTCTCCTGTGGCAGAACGTAGCCATTGCTTTCAGTCCCTGCAGTCTTTAAAAAAGCTGTAAGATAAAATAAAAGTGTAATATCTTTAGGTTAAAAGGGAAAACCTCTGAAAGTCCCATTCTTATGCATATACTTTCTGTAACGATGCAGAAACTACAATTAATTAGATTTCTAGGTGAAAATGGCCAAAATGATTATGTTGTGTTGCAAAACAGGAAGTGTTTTGCCCCTCGCTGCGTCTGGCCCGTGTCCCACCCTCTCATGTGGACTCACTGAGAAGTCCTGCAACAGTAACTGAAAGCGTGGCTGCAAACAGGTACAACTTCAGTGACGACCGTCTCTACGCACTGAGGATGAAGGAATTGTACATAATCAGTTGTTTGTGTTGTAGTGGTTTTTTTAATTCTACAAAGTTCTTCCGTGATGACACTTTTCTCAATAAGTGAAACAATATGGATCATTTTAAGACCTGCTGAGTTGGTTTTGATGAACTGCAGGTACATGTGGTGTGTCTGGGTACTCGCTGTGTACAGTTTACTGTCTTTTTCCCCCCTTTTTGCAGCGTCTCGCCGCCTACCATGCTTACAAGTGTATTAAAAGATGTGAGTAGAGTAGAATTAGCTTATTAGCTAAAAGTCTGAGCTTAGCCTCCCTGATTTCCACGGTGGAGTTGGAGAAATGGGACGTTAGTTTGTTGCAGCTAAAATGTAAAATGAAGCTCATTGATGCTTCTTACAAACCCTCCCTAATCCCCCTCCTCTTTTTAAAATTCATTTTTGCACTTTGTTATCCTGCCCCAATCATTAATCAACATTTCTTTATAGAAATATTTGACACAATAAGGAAAAAGTATGTATTTGTAAATGTGTTTCTAAAGGGAAGGAAGTACTTCCCGACCCATAAATCAGCACATTGCTGTGGTTCTCTGATCTAAGGGGGGTTTATCCAACCTTCAGGGGGTTGGATAGAATAAATGGATTTCTCATTAAGGATGGCAGGACACACACGGTGTATTTAGAAAAAACAAGATAAAGAAATGAGGGTTGTATATTCCTGTTTTTCTAAAATGACTTAAAGGATCAGTGTTTGTAAAGAAGCAGCTCTTGAACTGTGAGGAGCCTCTCCTACTGCTGAAGAATGTTTTTCTATTTTACTATTGTCATCATTACAAGTTGAATGTTTTCTGTTCAAGCGGTTTCTGATCATTTGTGCTTGGTGTAATTATTTTATACTGCTGGAGAAACTTCTGTAACTTGAGTTATATTTGATAAAGTATAGAAGTTCTGTTCACATTTGACCAGATGTGTTTGTAATGAACATCTTCACAACATGCATCTAAAGAGCATTTTAACCAACGTTTAGGATTTTATTTCCCGGCACACTTCCTGTACAAACTGAAATACGTTAATAACTATTTGATAAGGAGGATTAGTTGTATTTTTTTATTATAAATATCATTTCAGGACCACTTGCAGGTTGACAATTTTAGCTACTTTTTTAGTAATCCTTTATAATATAAATGTTTATGTGACCCACCATGCCTAATGTCCCTCCTCTTAGCTGTTTCCAGTTTGTTGCAGCAGCTTGTCAGCCTCAGATCTATTAGACAACACACAGCATATTAACGGTATGTTTATGTTAACCACATCTACCTCTATACGTACAGAAAGTGGCTCTTCTGAACTCTTCTGGGAATCATAGGCTTCCTCTTTATACGATAACTTCTCCATCTAGATCCAGGTTTGCAGACTGATGAATCAAAAGCACATTTTCTTCACTTCTTCATGCACTGCAGACAAATAACCTGAAATCTTGCCTGTTGGAAGAGCAAAGCCACTTCATGCCTCATCAACTCCTGTCAAACTGAGTACTCATTGTGCTTTGTAAAAAAAATAAAAAGGTTGAAGAAAAAGTGAGAAAGAAGAAATGTTATGATACTCACAGTGGCGGCCTTGTTCACATGCTAGTCGCACATTTTTCAGTCTTTTAGAGAGGCTGAAAGAATGGCCGCCTTGTGCAGCTCAAATCTTGCCCATATTTCTAGAGTTTCGCTGCATCTTTACACCCCATTTCCGAAAGTTAGCGCTTAAATGGAGACGTTTTAAAAAAAGCAAACAGACGGCTCCTCAATGCACAACAGAGACTAATTAGAAAAAGACTGTTTAATAGTTGCTGTAGTTTAAAAACCTTGTTCTTTCATGATCATTTTGAGCAGGTTCTCCTTTTCCCGCCAAAGCAGCCTGGACCAGGCCCGACTCTTCGGTGGACTTCCAAAGACCTCTGTAGGTATGTTGTGAGACCTGGCACCAAACTGAAGCAGGTGTTTGCTTAAGTAACAGATATTTTAAAGTCAGGCCTGCATGAATCTGACTCTTTAATCCACCACGTTCCGCGTGATCCGCTTCCTCTGACTCCTGCCATACAATTTGTGTTCAGTCCATTATGTCGCATCGCATCTCGACTTCCAGACCTCCTCGTTGTAACCGTTGAGGCGGTGCTCGAATGTAATCTAAAGTGACCCAAACCAAGTAGAACAAAGTTGGGTCAAGCAGAGCCAATGCTTTGCATAGAACATAGAAAGCATTACTGTGGGAGTTTGTTCCATGTTTGAGGAGCAGAGAACTAAACATGACCTCTCCGTGTTCTGAGTCCGGGAGCACAAAGTAGACGTGACCCCAGTGACCCCAGGGATCTGGTGCTTTATAATGACCCAGAAGATCCAGGTTGTTTAGTGTAACTGAAGCGTCTGGGTCACTACGGCTAAAAGCCAGGAGATCTGTTCTCCAGTCCAGTGACTGGTTTGAATCCTGCTACGTAATGGGTTGTATGTTCTCCCTCCTCGCCTCCAGCATCTGTATGAACATGCATGAACGTTCGGCTGTTGGTGCAGATCACCAGTCTGCCGCAGGACAGCTGTGGCTAACATGTAGCTTACCAGAAAGAATGAATCCACTGTAAGGAGCATTTGGTGCCTTTAAAAGCGATGAAGACATCTTATCTGATCTGATGCAAACATTGATTCCTGCTGTTAACATGGAATTGGGTTGTGGGTGGTCCCGTCTCTCTCTTTAATCCTCTATTTGAACTCTGGAGGTATTGAGGTGTTCCCCATCCTCCCTGAGCATCACATGGATGATGGACTCCCTCTCCCTACAGGTGAGCCCTGCCACCGATCAGATGAAGCTCATTTTCTCTCTTCACAAACTTTTTTGTCATTACTGACGCCTCATGACCGTAAATGATCAGAGTGCAGATTAACTGACAAATGTACAGCTTTGCTTTTCAGTTAAGCTTAATCTCAAAATCAGTGATTGATCTGCAGCTGAAGGTGTCCCGATGCCAGGTGCAGTTTGGAAACGCTCTTGTATTCGAGCAAAGTGCTGGTTATTGGCAAAATGTGTCCAATCTGACCTGGGAGGTCAAGCTGCTTCTCCTCATTATGCCGTCCTACATCACCGATGAGTGAAGTCTGTCTGCAGGGCGGTAGCATCCCTGTACCTTCCAATACCTTACCCAGACACCGCAGAAAGATTTCCATTTAGCTCATCTCCACAAAGCCTCTCACACAAACTTACCACTAAAGGACCTTTATTCATACCCTTTAGCCAGTTCCTGCAATGGATAGCCTCCACCTGTGACCCCTGCAGAATCCACTTTACACCAGAGCCCTGCAACCATTCCTGCAAGTGGTCTATATACAGGACTGTCTCAGAAAATTAGAATATTGTGAAAAAGTTCTTTATTTCCTGTAATGCAATTAAAAAACAT
>JBAMIG010000025.1:11454537-11466083 GCA_037177335.1 Kiunga ballochi
TTTTGCAGCCTTTCTCTTTTTGCAGCCTTTCTCTTTTTGCAGCCTTTCTCTTTTTGCAGCCTTTCTCTTTTTGCAGCCTTTCTCTTTTTGCAGCGTTTCTGTATTTGCGCTCCGTATGTTTTAGTGTTTCCTTGCTACAACACCCTGGGCTCAGATCAACCAGCTGGTGCAGCCGAAGAACGTTTTCATTTGTATTGTACCATCCATCCCCTTATTCCCAAACGGGGTTGCGGGGCAACTGGAGCCAAGCCCAGAGGCAGGCTACACCCTGGACAGGTCGCCAGTCCATCGCAGGGCTAACACACAGAGACACACAACCATACACACTCACACCTATGGGCAGTTTAGAGCCTCCCCAAGGTGCATGTCTTTGGACTGTGGGGAAGCTGGAGTACCCAGAGAGAACCCACGCTGACACGGGGAGAACATGCACACTCCACACAGAAAGGTTCCCAGTTAGAGTCCCGCTCACACCGAGGCTGGAACCAGCAACCTTCTTGCTGTGAGGCCACTGTGTTGTACCAGAGAAACAATAAAACCTGCAGGATGGGAGCTCCTGCTGTGGATGCATGGAGAGCTGGATAGATGACAGACAGACAGACGTCAAATCCAAAAAGTAAGAAAGAATCAATAAGGGAGGAGGAGGAGGAGGCTTGTAGCTTATTTGAGCTAATTTGTTAAATTATTCCTGTTGAGCTTATTCATGTTTTTAAAGCTGCTTAATAGAAATGTCACATTTCCATATTATTTATTTTTAACATGGCGGTGCGGGAGACGCCCGCAGCGGCTTCTCTCTATCTTTACCTTGTACCGTTTCTGTGATGTCATCATTGCTCTCTGTGATGTTGCTCCTTGATCTGTGCCACACATGTCTAATTACATTAAAGTAAATTGACATTATGCTACTGTGTGCACAGTTTAGGTGCAGAAATGGAGGTCAGGAAGGTAGTTTGCTTTATTTTATCTGACATTTATTTAATCTTTTTCTTTTGTTCAAAATGGCCTCTTATGTACGCAGTAATGAAACGGTGTGATGACTAGCTCACCTGTCCTGCAGGGCAGCAGCTTTATCCTGCTGCTCCTCACCACCTGGCATCTCAACCCATTCAGCAGCAAAAGCAGAACAAGGAATGAAATGATCCACCTCGGCAATGTTTACTCAGTTTCACATAAAATAAGCATGTGCATCCATACATACATTAAATAAAATCTCCAAGAGAGCATATTAAAATATCCTGCTGTACGCTCTGCACACATAGGTGTGATTTATCACCCTGAATGCCTTCGTTTACACAGACATGATTAGAATTGAACACTTGAGTCAGAAAAGGCGACAAGTGGTGACAGCAGTGATGCAAATGCAGCATTTAACACCAAGACAAACATTTAAAAGGACAATGACATTGATGGGAAATGATTTAACAATACATTCACACATCTGGTCGCTGCGATTATAATGAAGATCAACCGAAAGCCAATCATTTTACTCAGGTTTGGCTCGATGGAACAACACAATGATGCTTCTTTAAAAAATCTGCATATTTGCTGTAGGTTTACTCATCCTTGTGAAAAAGCTGGAAACACTGAGCGTAATGGTGGCTTTGCTTTGTCATTACAGGCACCAGCCAGCTCAAAAACATGCTGCTGAGGGAGGTGGACACCATCTTCGAGTGTAAAGTGTGTCGCAGCCTGTTCAGAGGCCTTCCAAACCTCATCACGCATAAGGAATACTACTGTCTTTCCCGGCTGCAGGACTCGGATGGTTAGTTCCACACCTCGCATGCAGACATATTTAAACACGCGGGGTGGATGTTATGCTAGCTCTCATGGCGTAAAATCAAAGATCAGAAAACATGAATATCAAGCAGCAGGACAAGTAAGTAAGGTTTCATGTGAGTTCAGTGCTTTTGTAAAAGCTGAAAGTCTTCCAGAAGCTCTTGAAGGGATCGCCCAGGCCAGCAGTGATTCCCTGAACACCACAGGGATCAAATGAAGATGCACAGTCTCTGTCTTCATCATCTCCTCAGGCTTGTTCACATTTTATCACTCCAAGGGTCCCTCACTCACTTTCACGCCATCTGTCTCCTACTTATTATTCTCCTAACATCTCGTGTGCGCACACACACACACACACTCAGTCATGTCTGTTACTTTCTCCCCTCACATCACCATAAAAAGAGACTTTGATCTCTCAGTGTTTGTTTCCACCTTCTCATTAAGCCGCAGCGCATGTCCACATCTATTGCTTTCTGCTTAGAGGTGCAGGGAAACACCGGGAGAGGATGGAGACTCCTCCAGTTGCCCACGCCGCCTCTAATCACTAAAGACGAGTCCATCTCATCCCAAAAAAATCAATTAAATCTTCATCTCTTTATGCTGACTGCTGCTACAGGAGCTTTTTTTCATCATCATCTTCACTGATGAAGTCGTCTTCTGCACCAGCAGCTTTGGTTCTTCTCAACCTGGAGGTTTAATAGTTTTTTATATTGATGAATTGCTTAATTGTTTAGTTTTTTTCTGATTGATTTCCATGAAGATTTGTCTCTGAAACTATTTTAACCTCCTCAGTACCATAATACTACATTTTGTGGAACTGGAACCAGTTGAACCTTGATTTTCCATTTTAAAATAATATTTGCTTCTACATAATATATATTATTATATGCAGACATTTGTATTTGTAAATCATAAAATAGTATTTTTTGGTTCCTCCTAACACTAAGAAAGCTTAAAGACATCTTCAGTGTGAGTCAAACTGAAGATTAAAAGTGCTTCTTTTATCCATAATTATTCTACCTGGAGGAATATAACAGCGGTGATATTCAGCAGCACTTTAGTTTATTTTGGACAGAAATCCTCCTTTCGGCTAAAGATGCATGTCAAGCTAAATTTACACAGCTGAAAATATCTTCTTACCTCTGACAGAGTCCTATAACTGCAGTTAAATACTAACAGCAGTAAACTTTGCTTTTCCATCTCACCTGCTTGTTCAGTAATGCAACAGTAAATGGAAGGAAAGGGGTTCCTGACCCCTGTGAGATGATGCTGTCTGTTTAGATTTTGATGCTTTTGTTTGACGTTTGTGTGTCATTTACATCTACAGGCAGGCTGTTTGGGGTTCAGCGTGCCGGTCAGAGGCATTTCAATTTGTTGTTTCTGCTTCTGTTTTTTACAGCCACACTGTAATGTCATGATGTCGTGTGAACGTGTCTATTTCTACGTTTGAACGACTACCTTGTGTTTTCTTACTATGCAATATCACTCATAATGTTCTGAATGATGTTATATCAGGATACACAGCAGAGCAAACGTGGTTTAGTCCACAGAAGCATGTTTTAGTTTACTTTCTTTCTTGTTACACTGTGGCCGAGCCTGAAAGGAGGGCTTTCGTTTCTCCATTAAATGACAGATAGCGTGTGAAATGTGTCGGCTGGATGTTTGTAAAGCAGCCCTGATGCTGCCAGACATGAGATGGCAATACAAGCTACAGCATAGGAGGTAGATAATCTGCGTGTTCGTGGCCCGGGGAGATTAGAGGGTTTTCAGGAGGATGAATCTGATCGAGTTCTGCCTGAAAACAAACCTGAACATAACGTGTATCGCTCACTGCTCAGAGATTACCAGCGGTGCAGTTTATTTTAAAGACTGTTGCTTTGCAGGTTCAGCAGGAGACGACAGGCAGAGTGTAGCCATGAAGGATTTACTGGACGCCATATATCCCAAAGCTGACCGTACAGACTACGTGGTCCGGCTAGAGCCTATTCAGACCAGCACCAAGGCGGTGTTCCAGTACCTCGCCACTGAGGAGGAGCTGACGAGATTTCCATCACACACAACAAGGTTTTCACAATGCTCAGATAAGCGTTTATTAAGTCTGTGCACGCACTGTTACCACATTGATGTGGTGTGTGTCATTGTCCCTGTTAGTGCCAGGGAGAGTCCTGTCGCCTGGGAAGGAGAAGCAGAGGAGGGTGTAGAAAACAACCAGTCCAACCAGCAAGTGAGACCAGAAAGCCACAGCAGCCCAGGACCAACTCAGGGACCAAAGAGGTGGGAGGCTGAGGAAGAGGCAAAGGAGGAGCAGCCACAGCCTGAAGACGAGGGGTCTAATAGTGGGGTAGGTGGGAGTGCTCACCATCAAAATGCCCATTTTTACCCAACGTTTGAGACGAGACAGACCGACATGTGCAGCAGTTTCCAGCTTCATTATGTTTGTAATGAACGTGTAGTTCTCTGTGTCCCATCCAGGTTGAGGACGTGACTATTTCCTGCTGTCTCTGCGGTCAAGACTTTAACTCTCGCCGCAGTATCAGACGTCACTGCCGCAAAATGCACCAAACGAAGCTGGAGGAGCTCAGGAAGTTCACAGAGACGCGCACAGTCCCTACGAGCCTGCTCTCCATGGTGAAAGGTAAAAGTTCATCACAGGATTTCTATTGTTGTTGCTTTGTGAAAATAATCACCCTTCTTCGTGATGCTTAAGGTCGACCGAGGACTCTCAGCACCCCAACCGGAAAGTCTTGCCCAGTGTGCCTCAAAAGCTTCGCTACCAAAGCCAACGTGCGCCGGCACTTTGACGAGGTGCACCGCGGTCTGCGTAGGGACACCATCACACCAAGCATCTCCTCACGGCCGGGCCAGCCCTTCTCCCTGGAAGTCACGCCTCCCAAGAAGAACAGCAACTCCTCCCCGACACGTGGTAACAGCTCCAAGTCCACACCGGTAAACTCTAAAACCCCAAACGCAAACCAAGGCAAGCCTCAGAGTCCGCTCCCGGCCTCGTCTCAGAGCAACTCGGCCTCGTGTCGCTGCGCGCTCTGCAAGAGAAACTACAGCTCTCAGGTTGGTTTGAGCCTCCGTTGTTCTAGAAACCGAGCCGAAGGTGTACGAGCGGATAAAATGAGGTTTTGTTCTTTTGTTTTCATCTGGTTTCAGCTCATGTTGAAGAGACACATGCGTATAGTGCACAAGATCTACAGCCTAAAAAGTAACAGGTCTGCCGCCGCATCAGCCTCTGCTACCACGGCAACCACACCTAGCAACAGTAGCTCCAACTTAGGCTCCAGTAACAATGTCAGAGTGAAGGAGGAAGCAGTGGAGCGTTTGGAGGAAGATGACGATGAGGACATGGACAGTAGTCCGGCCCCATCGCCTAGTGACAGCACGGAGACGACGAAAGGAGCTTCGCAGAATGCCATGAAGGTGAAGGAGGAGGCGGCCCCTGCGAGTCCAAAAATCACCTCCTCATCGTCCTCCACCTCCTCCCGGGGGGGAAACGTGTGCAGCAGTAACACGGCTGCCAAAATGACCAAACTGTCAGTGGGCTTTGACTTCAAGCAGCTCTTCTGCAAACTGTGCAAGCGACAGTTCAGCTCCCGGCAGAACCTGACGAAGCACATCGAGCTGCACACCGACGGCAACGACATCTTCATCAAGTTCTACCGCTGTCCTCTCTGTCGCTACGAGTCCCGCCGTAAGCGCGACGTCCTGCGTCACGTCACCGTCGTCCACAAGAAGTCTTCGGCATACCTGGCGAAGATCATGCCCAAGCTGGAGAGCAGGGCGGTGAAGAGGCTGGCAGAGGCGGTCCTCAGCAGCAGCACCAAGAGGACGAGCGGCATCAAAGAGGAAGTGAACGGAAGCCATACTTCTTCCTCTTTCCCTTCCACTCCTGTCACTCGCAAACAAGAGTGCTCCACAACGTCTGCAGCCGCCTCCTCAGGGTCCTCCTCCGCCCCGGCTCCAGCTCCTGTCACCCGGAAACAGCTGGAGCTCTCGTCGCCAGGCTTCACCCCGTCCCCTCCCGTCACCCGTAAGCAGGACAAACAGCAGAGTCGCCCCATAAGCCCCCCTCTGACCCGCCGTAGCGAGAAACACTCCCACCAGCGTAACACCAACACCCAATCCAGCAACCAGACTCCACACACCCGACGTCACGACGGCCAATCAGAGAGCAGCACGGGGACGTCCTCCTCTGAAGTCAGAGTGACCAAGAATTTCTCCCTCCATGCTTGTGACCAGTGTGGCCGGGCCTTTGCCAAGAAGGTGATGCATTTCATTGCAGCGTCTTCAGTCCGTCTTTTGTCTTTTGAGAGTATAATGTCCAGATGTTTTCTTTAAACTCAGCTGTACCTGGAGTCTCACAAGCGAAGCCATCGAAACGCCGCGACCACAGCCGCCAGCAGGAGGAAAGGAGTCAGCACGCGCTCCAAATCCCTGGTTTGGTGAAAGATCCAGCGTAAGAACACTGATTGTGCTGAGTTCCTAACATCTGTGTGTTTTAGCTTCCCCGTTATAAAGTTTCACCCAGAAATGAAAAACTAGGACCGTTCTGTTGTCTTCGCCTTACCCCTCAGTACACCCCCCCCCCTCCCCTCTCCTTTTTGTTTCTGTTTGACATCCTCTGTCGTATCACTTCCTGACTTTCCTCTCTTTCCTCACAGACCGATGGCGAGAAAGGACATCGAGCCAACAGTGACCAATCAAATCAAAACATTTGACTGAAAAACAAACGGTAGAATAAGCCGGATCACAGAGGAGAGCTGTGGATGTGAAGGAAGTGTAGAGCGAAGGTTTTTACACTCCTAACGAACCGAACTGACGTTGTTTCTGTAATGTCCTGACAAAGCCAGCCAGCCTTCTGGACGATGGCGCTGCTATCCACACTGTGGTGACAGGAAGACTCACTACTGCTCCATTTACTTGTGTGAATATACATCCATATGCAGACAGCTGATATGTACTGCTTTGCTCCTGACACCCTGCCTTTAGCGACAGAATGACAATACTCTGTGAATGTGTGTGTGTTTGAATGTGTGTATGAATTTGTAAACCAGGCATAATTGGATCTATATTATATCCTCAGCATAGCCAGTCCTTCCAGTAGCATCTCAGAGCAGCTACTTCTCAGCCTTTATGTACGTGGACACAGCTGGCTGCCTGATGATGTGTTTCCATCCTCTCCTTCTTTTTCCTGCTCCCCTTCATCCCCCTGCCGTTCTGCTCTGCTGCCTCTTTAGAGCAACTCGCCAAAGCGTTCCACCTGAACATAAATGTTTCTGGTTCATATTGAAAAACTGGTTTCATTTGTTTGCTGGTTGCTGTTCCAGGCTGCTTCCGACCAGACGGGGGAAGTGCACGCATGCTCTTTTTCCTCACATCTCATTGATACTCAGACTGGTTGCGTACTCAAAAGGTGATTTCTTTAGCGTGCCCGCCTCCGTCTCTATTTATAGCTGACTTTTCACCCTTAATAAAAGCGTGGCTGCTGGAGAGGCTTCATGTTAGGCTTCTTCCAGGCAGAAGTGCGGCTTTATCTAACTAGGGGACATTTTGGCTCAAACAAAATCCAAATTGTGAGGATGTAATTATAATATTTATTTTGACTCCATTAACTGGGACAGCTCCATCATTGCCCCTACATGCTTCCTCATTGAGAAAAGGATGGAGTCGTGTGTCAGAAAGCGTGAGCCACAACAGGTCACAGCCATACTGCCTTAGCTCTTAGGAACCAATAACTGGAGGAGTTTTTGTTTCCATGTCATTAATCTTTGCTGTTTGTCCTTTTAGAGCCACAATATTTACCAGCAGGTTTAACTGCTTTGGGAATCCACTGATGAGCATATTCCAGTATGAAGGAGATGTACATATGAATTACAAGCAGCTGTGTGTCTGAGAGGTAGAACCATTCCTAATGTTTACATGAACCTTCCTGCTCTCTTATTAACACACTGAAGCTTATTTAAATGAACTCTTTTCAGTTTTCAACCCTTTTTTAAAAAGTTCACCATCAGTTTAGATTAAAATCTACTTTCACACTCAAACGTAAGGAGGTGTGTTTGATAGCAGCTTCTGAAGGTAGTCCTTTAAACACTGGTAAGAGCTGGGAGAGAGCGATGGAGGAAGACCAAATGTACAGTAGATGTGTTTTATGTTTAAACAGAAAGCCATGAAATGGAAGAAAAGGAAAGACCAAACTTTATTTTTATAACAGAAAATGCTTGTGCAACAAGGTCAGGAGCACATATACTGTACATGCTGATTCATCCTGCACGGATGGTATAAATAATAGTTATTTTAGTCACATAACGTCTATGTTTAGGACATATCTGACTAGTTAAACA
The DNA here is from genome assembly GCA_037177335.1 of Kiunga ballochi. Lineage (NCBI taxonomy): Eukaryota > Metazoa > Chordata > Actinopteri > Atheriniformes > Pseudomugilidae > Kiunga > Kiunga ballochi. The sequence goes on from JBAMIG010000025.1 coordinate 11,462,661, forward strand.
CTGTCATGTTACTCTAAAGGCAGGCTCGTGTTTCACCATTAGTTTTTTCCTTATATGTTTTTCTTTAAATGTTTTGAGGCAAGAGCAGCAAAACTCGTGCTTTTTATTAAAAAAAGAAAAAAAGATCCTTTTTAAGTTGTGACCTTTCATTCATGAGTTGTAATATGTTAAACTTTAGGGAACAGAAGAGTTAGAGACGCCTTTCAGATGTGACAAGAATGTTCAAACCGACCGCTTAAGAAATAAAAACCTCCTGCTTCAAACTTCTGAGCAGATTTATGTTTCCCTTGGTTTTTTAAGCTATGAGTCATGTTTACCACGTATGTATCATCAGACATTTACATTTTCCCCTTTTTATTTAGAGAATGCTTAAAGATGCCAATGATTAGTCATGAGTATAAAGCATCCGCTGACTTATCATTTAACCATGAATTTTACAACAATATACCTAATAATAAACCTTTTCATGTGTGGTATTTATAGTTAAAGCGTAATTTCTCTAAGGATGTGTGACAATGTGCTGAAATAAGGTGAATAATGATGATTATCACTGCAGATAATGTCTAAATATTTCTTATTACATTGAATCTATAAAAACACGTGGTCCAGCTTTTCTTACCCCTCCTACACCATGAAGTCCCTGCTTATTTCTTTGCAGTTGCGCAGTTTCCCCACCAGATGGCGCCATTGCTCCGTGCATGTGCGCCTTCCGCACCTGCAGCCAGTTTGCTCATTTAAGGTGTTTGCGCACATCTGCCAGCAGACACACAGGGGTCTGTTCCGATTGCCTGCTTTCTGACTCCTCATAGCTTATCAAATTGTTGTTCCACAGCATATGGGATGCGCTTCATTTGTTTAATTCCACTCGCCGCTCTGCTTTTACAAGCAGGGGATCAATGAGCGCAGTACAAATGGATTGAAGTTGAGGCAATTAAGAGTGTGGCGCAACGCCTCCGTGAGCACATTTTGATGTCTTATTAATGTGTGCAAATAACCAAAGCACTGTATTGTGGAAAGAGTCGATCCGATTGATCAGTAACTAACTTGATTGAAAGGCTCGGGCTCAGCTGGAGGATGGTGGCGCAATTAGGCGGCGGTTTGGCGCGCGCGGTGTGAGCTGTGCCCTCAGATGGTTCACGGAGCGCGCGGCAGGGGAGTCGTGCGCTGTCCCTTTCAGTACCGACGACCGGAGGCAGCTGGAGTGAGGGTGGTGGTGAGGAGGGGGGATCGAGGGGTGTGCGCGTGCGTCCGCATATGCAGCACGAGCGCAGTGAAGGAGATGTTTATGCACGGGGAGCTCGGAGAGGACCATGAATCTAAGATCAGGTGGGTTTTTTTTTTTACCAACATTATTGATCAGCACCGGGTGTGATGAATTCCTCTGCTCTCTCTCTCTCCCCCCCTCCCTCCCTCCATCTTCCTTCCCCTCTTCTCTCTTTTTTCTGGATCTGAATTCATTCCTGTGATGGACTTGAGCGCAGGCTGCCTCCCTCTTTGTCTTTTTAAACAAGCGGAGTTAATTGTTGCGCATAAAAACATCTTGCTGGTCACGACTGGCCACTTTTTCCTCTTAGCCTTTTTTTTTAAACAGCGGCTGCATGTGCGTTTTTCCTCTTTGCGGATGGTGTAGGGGTCTTCAAACCCTCCTGCTGCTGTCGGGAAGACTCACTTCAGGAGGACTGATATTTGTGAAACTGCTGAGCTCCGCAAGGAAGTTGCCTGAGGCGGACACGGATCCCAAGGAGTCTTCACGAGGGGAGGAAGCTGGGGCTTCTCCTCTTTGGATTTAGTGGGATGAATCTGCTTTTCTTTTTCCATGAGGTATCTTAATTTATATCCTGTTAAATTCTCTCTGGGTGTTTTTTTCACGCAGTTATTGCGTGCTTGGATTCCAGCAGTAAATCCTGCTCTCAGTAAACATCTTTACCTAAAACATTAGGAAAGATGCTTTTCTTACAATAGAGATACTTAATGAGAATGACATTTTGCTTTCCCTCACTACTCTTCCTCCTTTTTAATTTATTTTTCTTTCTCTTGCCGCGGATGGCACCGTTTTAATTAGGGTGCAATCAGAATAGCACCTCCACTGCACAAAAATCAGCCTATAGGGCTGCATAATGAGCATCCACGCCTAGACTTTGATCTCAGTCTTAATTCTCAACCTGTGGGCTCCGGTTTTATCTCCAGACACACGACTTCATCTTCAACAGAGGCGTGTGTTTCTGTCTCTTAGCATGGAAGCTGCATTGATCTCTGCAGAGCAACACGAACAGGGAAACTATTGCATGTGTTTAAAAAAAACCCAAAACAAACCCAGTTCCAGGCACAGGTCTGTTCCATATCTGCAGCGGAGGATGTGTGTCTGAGGGGCAAGATAAGCATCCGATCACAGCTCTTGATCAGGAGAGGGAAAAGAATAGAAGATACAGTGAGGATGGCTGATGGGAGGAGGGGGGTGATGGAGAGAACAGGGTGGCAGAAAAGCTATCACTCTGAAAGAGCAGCACACTCCCTTGAGAGATTAGGTGGCCTGCATGGAGAAGGTGATGCCATACAACAGCAGGGAAAGGAGGAGGGCACGGTTGCAGAGAAGCAGGGGATGGTGGCAATCAGAAAGGAGGGGATGAAAGTGAAGCTGAGGGGACAAGAGGGGTGACGCAAGCAAGGAGGAGAGGAGTGAATGTAAAGTCTGACTAGAAGGAGTAGGCGACACGCGCATCGACAGCAGTCGTGGGTGTAAATTAAAGAGTGATGAGCCGGCTGACGCCTTTTGGGGTTTAACCCTCTTCATCTTTGAGCCTCAGCCGAGGGAAACCACCTCCTCCTCCTCCTCCTCCTCCTCTTTTCCAAAGCAGGCCACCTGGGAGATGAAACCTGGTTTATTTCAGCTTTTGTAAAGCATCATAAGAAGCCTGGTGGGAGCAAGACACTAATAGCTGAAATTATTAGAATAAAAGCACTTGTGTTGTCTGATGAACACACAGAGAAGAGTGTCACCTCTTCTCCCCCCTCAGAAACATGATAATCTTCACTGAGTGTGAATGAGACATAGAACTTTTAACAACCTTAGAGCCTCTGCTCAGTCACACATAACCCCAATCGGGTTTTTTTTAGAGCCCCTTTCCAGACATTTTGAATGTACTTACAACCTGAATGAATGTGAAAGCTTTCCAATTAGAGTTTCACTGGTTGTGTCACTGATATGGAGGCTTCTTGTCAAAACACCTGCCACATGCAAAGACGATGCAAAAACAGGAGGGCCGACCAGCAGATGCTTCGCCTGCAAGCTTTATTGGACCTTATTAGATTAGAGTCAGTTGTGGATCAGAGTTGCATGTGGTGTGCTTTAATGGGGGGGGGGGGGGGGGGGGGGGGGGGGGGGGGGGGGGGGGGGGGGGGGGGGGGGGGGGGGGGGGGGGGGGG
>JBAMIG010000025.1:11467248-11488328 GCA_037177335.1 Kiunga ballochi
GGGGGTGGCAGTTTTTAGATCTGATGGTTTTGACCCAGGAGAAACTGATGTAAGCTTGAGATGACAGTCTCATGCGAGGCTGGGTTCCACACTGTCGGGTAGGAATGCAAACCCATCCATGGGGTTTAGATGTTTCCCTGTTGCAACACATTTGATCCACATGAGATGGTTCTTCAGCAGCTTTTATAAAAGTTCTCAACAAGTTTATCAATTAGCCAATAATCTGAATCAAGTGTGTTGGAGTAGGGAAACATTTAAAGCTTGCAGGAGACCGGACCCTGAGAGAGCGGAGTAACAGATTCCTACATCTCAGGCCTTTTTATGGATCTCTGTCCTCTCATCATAGCTCAGGATGGGTTTCCCACTGTTTGTCTTATAATTTTATATTTCCTTGTTGTTCCTCGTATCTGGTTTGAAATGGTACAAAGTGTTTCCCACCTGTCTGTTCCAAAGTAACCACCTGCTGACTTGGTAATTCCCACAAAATCTCTGAAGCGATATCCATCCCATAGTGTTGATGATTGTTAGAAGGCCAGCTCAGGTCCCCGAGCTGTTCCTTTTAACATTAGGATATTGCTCTGTAGTTTATTTGTGCTGAGAAAGCATTCTCTGAAGGAAGATAAGTAAAAGCTAATTAATAGGCCTGACTGTGTAAAATAGGCCACCTCAAAAGCAAAGCATGCATTTATTTTGGTAAGCAGGCCGGGTATAATGAAGAATGGTGCTTTAGATTGATGTCCTACATATGAAGGGATGATGTAAGATGTGCCTGTAAAAAAGCCTTATGAGGCAATTCTTTGTTTTAAAGAAGTCACATCCTCCCCCCCCCCCCCTTTTCTTTTAAATGATTATAAATACTTTTTGTGTGTAAAAGGCTGTGGTTTCTCTAAAGTCACATTGTGTGATGTGTACTCCAGAAGTTGTAAAGTTAAGTTTTAATTAAGAGGACTGGATGTTTTTATTTAGCTAGATGGATAAAAATGCTGCTTTCTTCATGGAGAGCTCTAAAAATGTTTATATTGGTAAATAATTTTCCTAAAATCTGTAGTTGTCAAGCTAACCTTTTAATTATCCCATGTTTAAAATATTTATTTGGGGTTAAAAAATGGAACAAATTGCCTCGTTGCGCAGTCTGCATGTGCAAAATCACATCTCATATCTGAGATCAGGGGAGGCAAATGGGAAAATAAATTCCCAGGGGCCTCGGCTAATGAAAGTACATTTGCACTTGTACCATGTAGAAATCCACCAGTTTGTCATACCTAATTTCCAGTCCCAGTCCAAACCAACTTATTGCTCCATTCAAAGACACGGCTGCTCAATGTGCAGCTCAGTGGGCAGAACATGACATTATTACTGCCAGGGATGGAGGTCTAACCTCCCCGCAGTGGATGGGAGCAGAAATGGTACAGTTACCTTCTCATACTGCTAATGTAAGGAAATAATATTCAACTTTAACGACACCTGCTGGGATTTGATGCTCCGTGTGGTTTTGTTGGGGAGGATGCTCTGGATGTAATGTGTTCATTTAGCAGCAGCAGAAACGGCAGGTGTCTGAATGACGCTTGCTCCACAGCACTGCTCTTTATTTTCCCCCCATGCCGTCTCCTCCTCTTCCTCCCCATAGCACTCTTTGTGTCCTCCTCCTCGGCCACTGCAGCAGGTAGTCGTGCGACGAGCTCGCTGTCACTCTGACAGCTGTTTCTCCTGCTCATGTGTGAGCAAAGCGTGGAGGTCATTACAAAGCGACGCAGTTTAGCTTGATGGAGCAGGATTGGAAATCCACTCAGTTTTGGGAGAATGCATGCATGCTGGTGAAATGATCTTTGCTGTGTTAGTTTTTAAAGACCGCACTGCTTTTTTTTTTTTAGTTCATCAGGTAGAGTCAAACACTCTCACATTCTGGTACTGATCTGTTTTTCTGTCTCTCTTTAACAGGTTCTACAAAGGATGTGACTTGTGGACTACGTGCTCTGTCTCCTAACTAGATTCGGACTGAAACAATCTTCCTGCTGCTGCTTTTTTAACAGTTTTCTGCACAGGAATATGATCTGCTCATGGGGCTCGGCTAGCTCCACACCTGGGCTCCCCCCATCCTGCTTTGTTGATCAGTAAAAACGTCCATTTTAGTAAGATCTCTCCGTTTTGGAAACCTCCAATATATCTCCTTATTTGTTAACTTCTCTGATCATGGAGCCTCAGTGGAGCCAAACTTTCCATCCTCACTCTCCTGCCATCTTCTTGTTTGTGGCTACTTCTTATACTTGGCTCCTTCCCATCACCTCCCCTCAGAAAGTCCCCATAGACCCCCTGATGGCTCCAGAGTACGCTCACTCCATCCGACTGGACGGCGATATCATCCTTGGTGGATTATTTCCAGTGCATTCGCGGGGTGACCGCGGCACACCGTGTGGGGAGCTGAAAAAGGAAAAGGGGATCCATCGCTTGGAGGCCATGATGTTTGCCATCGACTTGATCAACAAAGACCCTGAACTGTTGCCCAACATCACACTTGGAGCCCGGATCTTAGACACCTGCTCCAGAGACACGTACGCTCTGGAGCAGTCCCTGACATTCGTGCAGGCTTTGATAGAGAGGGATGGATCAGATGTCCGCTGCGCGAATGGAGACCCTCCGATCTTCACCAAGCCAGATAAAATCGTTGGGGTTATCGGAGCGGCGGCCAGCTCCGTGTCCATCATGGTTGCCAACATCCTGCGACTGTTTAAGGTAAGATCAAGCCACTTTTCTTTGCTTTGAGATATAAAACAAAGGATGACAGGTGCTGGTAAGATGCAGCTCAGAGACCTCCTTTAAATATTCCCAGTTTCCCACCAGTTTTACCAGTTGGAGGGAAAAAAGGGCTGTTTGCACTTTGCACCCTAAAGCGTGATTATCAAATGTTTAGATACGTGTGTGAATGAGAGTGATGTGTTAAAATGTGTCAAGTGATGCTTATAAGAAAGGGGTGTGTGTGTGTGTGTGTGCAGTTTAGATCATCCCTGGCTTGAGGTTGAGCCAAATAAAAATGGCTGCCAAGCAGGGGTATCAATTACAGCTGAAATCTGTCAAGAGCCACTTCATTCACTGTGTGTGTGTGTGTGTGTGTGTGTGTGTGGGCACATGTGTGTTTCCTGCCAGTGCATTGCTCTGTTTTCTAGCACACGTGTGCCGCTTGTGTTCGTGTCCTTCCTAATACACTCATCTCTGACAGAGAGTAGTTGCATCTCCTCAGGTGTGTGTTTCTGTGACTGTGTCATCATTAGCCGCCCAGGGTTGATGGATGGCCACATGATTATGAAATATGAGTTTAGTAATGACGCCCATGGTATTTCACATCCGCATCAATCCCACGCTCTTTCACTGTGTGTGTGTGTGTGTGTGACCACACAGTAAAATCCATATGCTACGTGTGTGCATGAGGACTGTTTTTTCTGAACGCACATGTTAACAACCAGCTTTCTCTTTGAATAGAAGATTTGCATATTAAACAACAACAACTAAACGTGATTTATTCCAGGATCTGTCACAGCAACAGCACTCGAACAGCGAGCGCTTTCCTGCCACACTCTCATTTGCCTAATACGATTTGGAGCCTTGCGTGTGCCGGTGCATGCACGAATGTGTGCACGTTTTGCACTTGTGGTATGTGTGTGTATTCCATGTCCGGTGCGGATTTTTGTGTGGGAGTCTTCAGTATTTAGTGAGCACATTTGTAGTGTGTGTGTGTGCAGTATGTGTGATATGATGTGAACCACAGGCTCGTGGCTGTGCTGTTGCACGCTCCAGGACTGTCTTTCTCCGGATGCTTTAACATGAATAATGCACCAGAGGATGAACATAGTATGGAGCGTGCAAACGCACACACATTGCACACAAACATGCAGAAAGAAATCGTATGTCTTTTTAAATGGGATAATCCGACAGTGCCAGTCACAGCTAGTCGCCCACTCAGCACAAGGGGGGCAGTAAACAAATACAGCAAAGTGTCTGTGTGTGTGTTTTTTGTTTTTTTTCTAAATCTCGAAGCAGCTGAGAGATTTTAAACAGATTGTGTTGAAAAAATGCCACTTTTGCTTCTTGTTCGTCCTTTTTTTCATGCCTAGCAGCAGAGGGAGCCCCTAGCTGACAATCAAAGCTGAGAGGAATCAAATCGAACAAGTGTTGTCGAGGTTTTCTATTGTAACTCATTCTTCTTTTGAACATTATCTCTCCTTCACACTGCGAGGTGATGCGAGTGAAGAGGGAGAGAGAAAGTTTAGGGAATTGCTGGACATTTCTCCTGCATATTGTGGAAATGCAAAGGAATTTCCCACATGTGCATCATTTAGAAACGTGTGTACTTTATTTCTAGCTATTTATAACGATAAAATCAAATTTGAACTCTCAAAACTGGGAATCAGAAGTTTCTAACAGGGCATGATGGAAATGAAAGCATGAATAAATATCATTGTGTGGATTTGTGTTTATACAGGAAAATTATGCGCACATGTCAGGGCCTTCTGGTTTAGAAAGAACCCAAAGAAAACTGTTTTAGACACAGCAGGATTGAAATGACTTTCTTTGTCTGATTCTTCTGGGGTTTGAATTATTAATATTGAACTGGACTGAAATGTTGGATATGAATGCAGCAGGGAAATTACAGACGTTAACATAAAATGTTTCTTTTTCTACTGACAGGGTTTGGTTATTACATCACCCCGAGAGTGCAGAAATCACCTGCAGCATGTTTGTTTACATGTTATCAGGCTGTGGACAGCTTTCTGTTTGGCATCTGTTCCTGCAGGAGAGCGCAGTGCAACTTTCAACACTGAAATCCATTAGTTGTACTTCTGCAGCTGGAATCACTCTCATCTCTGGACATGTGGAGATTTTCCAAGTCTGACGTCCACCTTCATTCTCTCTTATCTTTAATACAGATTCTCTGTTTGCAATGTTGCAATGGAAGCCTGTCAGGGGCAAAAACAAGCTCTTTATTTCTTAAGGTCTGCTGAAGTTTGCACTGGAAAACAAATGAAGAAAATAACATCAAATCAAGGTGACTCATTGTGATTGTGTAAAAGCAGGAACCCTCATGAGCGCTATATGGCGAGCTGGCAACCTGCGTGCAGCTTTTTCTGCAGCTACAAGAAAACCCTACAATGAAGTGAAAGGCATATTTCACTTGGTGACACACACATGCTGTGTGTCAAAAGCTGAAAATGAAATTCAGTTCATAAATTGATAATTGGTGGCAGTCCCCTGGTGGGAGCAAATGGATCGACTTTGCCTCACACAGACACACACAGACACCCTCTGGAAACTCTACCTCCTCATTCTGTTGGCATCAGTTACAATTGATTCTGCTCAAGGCTTTCAAACAGATGCAAACACACAGACACACTGCTTTGTTTTCTTTGAGGAGGCGGTGTCGGTGTCTCTGGTGGTTTTTATGAAGTTTCGTGTGTTCCCGGGCCAAGGTCGGAAGCAGAAGTCTTTCCCACGCTCTGCCATGCTGCTTTAGAGGCGTCCATCAGAGCTTGTACTGGAGGCTGTGCTCTGCTAGTCAAAGTTTTGCATCTCATGATTAGACCTATTGTAGAAAATTACGTTCGGTCTAACTTCAAATACATGTGTAGTTTTTAAGAATGGTGTAAATCAGGCAGCCCACCCGTCACTGGCTGATGAACAACCATGTAGTTTCCTCTCATCCACAGGATGAAATTCAGTTCCTTCTATCATAAGTTCCTGAAAACATTGACAAAATATGCGCTTCAAGGATTTAGGAGGAATAGCATAATTTCTGTCTGGTGATGCCTTTCTTAAGTCTGACACAGCACCTGATACTGACTCCCACAGATGGCTGCTGTGCGGCCTATTTGTGTTATGCTAGCAGCTAAGTTAGCATGTCACCCAAACACAATTTTATATGTATCTGGGAATTTATTTACTTATAAAACAAGATGGCTGCTTTTGTCAGTAATAAACTTGCTTATACGCTGAAAATATTTCAAAGTGTTCCACTTTAATTCACAGTTTAGCATAGCATTAGCTTATGCTATATGCTGCCCCCTGAAGTACAGCTGTCATGGAATTTATCCCTCCTCCAAAGAGCCAATATAAAAAACTAGCCAAAGTACTCAGACTGTACTTTGAGAGAAAATACAAACAGATATCTGACATTGAATGAATATTAACACACTACATAAATTCCATGTAAATCCATACATATATGATAAACCTTACAATTGCTTTTATAATTCAGCTTCTATTCCTGCCTGTCCATCTGGGGAATTAGCTGCCACACGGCGTGATATTTTCATTTCCCCGTGTTTGATTGCTTTCTACGCTCTCTGCTTGTTTGAGATGCGTTTCCGCCTCACATGTTTTAATATAAACCACCTCATAGTTCATTGCTACATGTGTGTAATGTAGCTTACATATTGCACACACACGGGCTAAATGTTTACTAAAGCAGTCGGGGCATAAAACATGTAAGGTAGTTTAAGTGCCATTAAAAGACAGTTTTTTGTATTTAACGCATATGAGCAGCTTCTGAATTACAAATTCAATTTAGTGAACAGGCTCATGACAAAGACAGCAGCTGCATCACAATACAATTAACAGGCAATGCTGTAGTTTCATCCAGATGCCAATTCAGAAGCAATTCCTAATGGGCTTTGCTATTATTCTCGAGGTCAGGCTTAGTTTGATCCAGGGCCTTGTTCTAATCCTGCACACAGTTTTAATAAAATAATGAGAGGACAGACAACGGAGGGGAGAAGGGGTGTGAAGGAGACTTGAGGATGAGAGAGAAGGAATTTAGACTGAGAATAAGAGGATCAGACGAGAAGCAGACATGTGGAAAGATGAAAAAGCAGAAAGACTGTGAGCAGGGGGAGACTGTTGCATCCTCTAGGGTGTAATGATGTGGTGTTGATTTCTTTCATGGAGACATTATACATTAAGAGGGTGACGCTAATGAAGCCACCGAGCTCACCAAAGAGCAAGCAGGAAGACTCATTAAGATACAACTGGGTCTTGGTTCTGTGTCGAAACGTGCTCGTTGCTTTATTGCAAATGATCCGCAGCAGTGAAATATCACTGCTGCTACAGCAGGGCAGCACGCCATCTTCCAACCTCTAACGAAGACACAGACTTAATGAACAAATGGTTAATGAAGGGAGATTTAATTGTCCTCCTGAAATTATTTATTACCTTCTATTGAGTGTTGCCTGGAGATGATTCATTAACTAGAGCCATATGTAATGTGGGAACGTGGGCTAAAGGGGAGCAGTTTGCAGCTGGATGGTGGAAATCGTTCTGAATTAGCAAGCAGGGATTTCCAAAAATACAAAAAAAGGTTAAGGATTTTCAGGATAAAGTTTAATTACACTATTTAACTAGTACAGTAAAGGGCTTTTTTTTTTTTTTTAAAAAAAAGGAGAATAATCCAAAGGATAGAAATGAACCCAAACTTCCAGCAAATGTGTGTTTTTTTTTTTTTTTTACACTCTTTCCGTGTCGTAATTGCAGTTCAGAATTGGCTGGAAGTGTGGTGAGAAATCAAAATGTGTTGATTTAATCCACCCCAACTCCAGCAGCTTCCACAGGAATGCCTGTTGCTAGCTTTTTTGTGGTCGCGCTTGTTACCAGCATCTTGAAACTCGTATGTATGGATTTAAGAAAGCTGAATTAGGTCTGAGTGGGTTGCACACAACAATAAAAGGTGTATAGTTTATGACGAGATAAGAAAGTAATTTAAAGTTTAGGATCTCTAATGAGGGGAAAAAAAGCAATCAATAGTTTTTATTGGGTAGATTCGTTGTGTCCACATGACTGTGTGAATGTTTCCCTGTGTGTCAGTGTGTGTGTGTGTGTGTGTGTGTGTGTGTGTGTGCAGCTTTTACAACAATGGGAAGAGTCGGGCTGTGTGAGTACTATGAGTGAGCGGGCCAGAGTGCATTTAAGTGGAATGAGATTCCATCTTTCCTCCTTTCATCAGCTGAGTGGTGGCTTAGATGAGGGCTAAGTGAAGCCTTTACACAAGGCTACAGGTTTTACACATCACAGCTGGACAATGTAAATTGTCAGTTACACTTCAGAGACCTTTCGTCTATTATTTGAACCTTTTCAAAAGTGCATTTAACTAATAAAACGTCCAGTGTTTGCTTCCTGCGGCTCCTAAAAGCATCCATCACATATTTGGTTGGCTTCACTTGGATTTTCTGGCATGTCAGAGTGCAGGAAACTCCTGGCAGGTATCGCCTCCTGGACTTCCATCCATCGTAACAAAAAGACTTTTCCCACTTTTCCCTGAAGACCAAACTTTTTATTTCACTGTTTTTGAACAGAACTCATTGGTGCACGTCTTTGCTGGTGAAGTAAAACCCATGTGCCCCGGTGGGTTCAATGTGTTGCCAGTGATAACTACTGAGTCCACACCCATAGGAACCCCTCCCCATGGAGTTCTGGCTGGCATATGTGGTACCAGCACCTTGGCCCGCTTTCCTGGAACAAAGACATTAGGACCATTAGTTACGCCTCTGTTTGAGACAAACCCAGTGTCTGCTGTGAGGAGGAGATATGGACTGCAGCATATAAGTCACAAAACATTAATACTGACATATATTTCTGCTCTTATTTGTGACTTTTTATGTTTGTTTTATATCTTAGCAGTGATTCTGTAACCGCATGACATTAATTATCAAACGTTCTGGCAAATGTGTTTGAATGAAAAGCAGCTTTTCATTCCTGCCTGAATCTCTGTTGGTTCCCCGAAATGAGGATGAAGGATTTCACCACCGTTCCAGGAAGGAAACGAAGATGCTGCAGTAAAAAAATGTCCTAATTAAAGAAACTTAACTTGACAAACTGGTTTCATTTTCCTTTTTTCTAAAACTGAGATTGTCGCTATTTTAAGTAGACACCAGTTCTTTAAGTGGTAACAAAGGCCACATATCTAACGCTGGATTGTTCTTGTATTTAATTTACATCAGAAAGATATTTAAATAAAGAAAAGAAGGTGAAACCAGAAGGACCAACAGAAAGTTGTGTGATGCAGGAACTTTATTCATGCTGTATTTTCACTAAAAAATGCAGAAAATACAATAAGTTTATGAAAACTACCTGTATAAAAGGATATAGGTAATTTTATTTTATAGAGGCTGTGCCAATTTGCTGCTTTGTGGTAAAAGTACTGTTAAACAGTTTTTAGATCACTAACTTCCTGAATAATACTGGTTGGTTAAGTCCGATCATTAACCTAACTGGTTGCTTGTGGGGTCGGCTCGGACATGCTGCACATCCCAGAGTGACTTAAACAACCACACTGGTCTATTTTGAACAATTCCTGGTTGAGGAATGTGAGTGTGACCAGAATGAGGAAGATGTGTCGAGCTGTTGTGGCTGTGTTTGGATCTTCTTCACACCACTGAGGTCGATGACAGTTTAAATGAATGAAGTGTAAAAATGGTCAATGCTTTTGTTTCCCCCCGTGTGTCTCCAGAAAGAGTCATTTAGAAAGGATAATGTGCCATCCTGGCTCGGTGAGAATACAGTGTGGAACATCTGACAAATCTATTTGGGTCAGCTTTCAGTTCAGTGCACGCAGACGTGCACATGCATACAAAACCAGAGGTGTGAAATGTGTTAGCAGCCTGAAAATGACCGTGGATGGAGGTTTGTGTTGAATCTGTTACCTCGAGTTTGTCGCGACTCGTGTCGGCTTTGTGTGCCTGCATGTCTTCTGTGGCAAAATGGCCAAATTTGTGGTGTTGGAACATTTATTGGTCGCAGTAACAAGATACTTCAATGTGCAAGAAGGATGCAGATTGTTTTGCTTACGGCGTCTGAAAATGATGTGATGGGTCCGCTTGCTGAGGGGGGCAGCAGTTTGTCAGAGTGCTGCAGAATCTTATTACCGTGCACGCTTACGACTGCGACCATGAGCGACAAAATACTCACAGGGATGAAAAGTTCAGCACCGGGCTGTGGGGTGGAGACGATGCTCACTCCTCCACCATGAAATAATCAAAGCAGAGAAATTTTTACTGTGTTTTTTCCGTCCGTCCGTCCATCCATCCATTGGTTGTGGGGAAATGGAACAAATAATGTAAAAAGGAAGTGCTCATGTTCCTTTCTTCTTTTCCCTCCTTTATTTACCCGTTTATCTTTTTAATCTGTTTTTTGCTCTGTTCTGATCTTTTCTTCTTCTTTATTTTGACTTTGTCTTAAAAGAGGAGGATGAGGTGATAAACAGACAAATCGGCAGCGAAAGTGACAGATCCGGAGAAAGGCAGAGAAACGGTAAATGTTGAGGTAAAAGAGCTCCGCTGAAGGACTCTGGGGATAAAGATGTGCTGCAAGAACTGTTTTTACATCTTGCAGCAGTTACATTAGATCATAGGGAACAGGTGGGAGGAACAAGGGGAAAAAGGAGGTTAAGTGTTTGTTTCCATTTCCCTGCTTTCTTGCTCTTGGCATGCCTCTGACTCTTCTGCCTCTGCGGTCTTGTCTGGTTGCCATTTCCTGCTGCACTCCTGGCCATGTTAATAGCAGCTTTTTATTATTTATGAACGAAAGGCGAGAAGACATGGAAAACACATTACCAGAATACTTTGGTTAAAAAAAAAAACAGTTTCTTAGGTTGGCCTTGACATATTGTGTGCAAGCCAGTGTGTTTTAATATGGACCTTCTCCTTTTGGAGACGTTTTAAGACTTCAACATGTTTTGAGTCTGACTGTTTACATGTATATGTTTGTTTCCTCAATCTGCATAAAATGAAACTGAAAACACGATTTTATGGCATGAAGGATGCTGTGTGTTGGGCTGCCGTCTACAAGGTTGAGTTATTCAATGATTATTGTTGACATGGGGCCCAGGGGCCTCCTGGTAAAGCGGCAAAAAATGGAATATTCCTGTCGCTCCAAGCTCTGTGTGTGTGAGGGAATTACTAGAAGTGCAGTTTGTTTTGTTTTCCATGTCTTCAGTCAAATTTATGCTTCTGAAAACATTTATTAATGATTTATGCTAAAAATGCAGTCAAAAATACATTAATTTAATGTATTTGAACCACGTTAAAAGATAACGTCTCTGTTTAGTAAATCAAGGATGCTGGGTAAATAGAAAATCACTGAAACCTGACAAACATTCAACAGTTTTTTAATACTTTAACAAAGAACTTTTAATATACTGACATTAAATGGATAATATATCATAAGAAGGTCTGATGTGAAATCTTTAGAAGGCTCCAGACATTTCTCTGCTTGCTTACCACATTATGGGAACAAAACGATGGACACAAAGGCAGCAGCGAGGACTTGCTTCACTAAACTGGAGGACAACTGAAAACTAGTTACAGAGAGAAGAAGTCAGGGGACAGACCGGGGGGAGGATGATAATAGGGGTGTGTTTAAAGGTAAATGTGAAGGGAATGATGAGATCTTCAGACGCAGCCTCTAAAGATTGAAAGAGAATATTAAGGAGCAAGAAGTCACCAGTGGAGAGGACAGACGGGAGACTCAAATCTCTGGCATCTCTACCATATTTTCAATTTAATATCAGACACAAAAAATTATGTAGTTTTCATGTTTTATCATAAGAAGAGGAGAGAAGTAGCAGGGGAAGATGTAGCCACAGATACAGAAAACAGGACATGGACTAGAGCTGTATGAGACAGACGGGAGACGTGGACAGTTGGGGAAGAAATGGCAGCTATATGCAGAAGTTTCAGCACAATGTTGAGTGTTTAGAAATGACAGTGATATGATGTAATGATGGACAACATGCACATTTTCTTTAGGCTGTGATGGTTTCTTATTGATTTAAACCAGCCGGGCTCAGTCTGCATGGTATTTGTTTTGGGCTGGGTGTGTTAGCATGCATGTGGGACGAACCGGCAGAGTTATGCCAATTGCCCTTCGAAGCTCGAGGTCATGGGAGGAAGTCCGAAAATATTTCATCCCCTTTTTAATCTACATTCATTGCCTGCCAGAAAAGTATCTCCATCTATGCAGCCGTACATCATAGCAACAATTAGCACCACATGAAATCAGCATCTTTTTTATCCACAGACGGATTCAGACTTGGCTGTAATTCTATGGGTTTATTCACCATTACTAAATCATCGTTGGTGTTATTTCTGTTTGTCTTCAGCCATCGGCCACCGTCTCCCTACAAACTGCATGTGAAGGAAAGCTGGTCATATTCAGCCACAAGTCTTCTGTTTGTATGTATTAAATACATTTTAACAGAACCGAGCCGGCCTTCCTTTAATCTCCGTTCCTCCAAAAAGTTACGTCACTTTGCAAAATGTGAGTTTAATGATTTCCAAATCTCCTAAAACTCTTATCTATAAAAGTACACAAACAACACATATGAAGGACACTTCATAATCTTTTGCAGCATAATAAAATCTGTTTTAATTTCAGTGTCATGATGAGCAGGTTTAATGTTCTTTTACTGTATTTCTAAGCTGAGTTGCCTTATTTCCTGTTTTATTTTGATACATTTCTCATCTCTTTTGCTTTACTTCCTCTTTCCTGCTTCCTGTTATCAGTCCCTCACTATATCTGCTCCACGTTTTCCTTTGTCCTGTATTATTTATTGTGTGTGCTGGTAGTCAGTCTGTCTGTTAGTCCGGACATTTCCGTAATAATTTAGTTTAGTTCGTCTCTTTTATTTTCGTAGGTCTTCTGAGGAAAACTTGTGTGAGGTCATTGTGCATTTTTTGGGCACATAAACCTTAAATGTGCTCAGATATGATCTCTTACTGCTTGGATTAGTATGAAGTGACCCACTGAGTCAAATGACATCTTTTACTGTGGTCTCTTCATCTTTTTCTCCCCTTGGCTTCCTCTACCTGCCCTTTCTGCATTGGCCTGCCCTCCCTCCTCCTCCTCTGAGGTGAAGCACCAGTAAACTGACTCTGTGCAGCACACCCATGTATTTTTAATGGCCACGCCCTTCATGCTGAAATCTCAGCTTGAATTATGTATGGAGGATGAGGGGGAGAATAAAGGAAGGCAAAGAAGGCAGCGAGGACACAAAATGTAAAACAGACAAATGAAAAGGAGGATGTCAAGGAATAAAAGATCACTGAGGAGAGAAAAAAGGTTTTATTCAGAGGATTAAAAGATGGAATAAGAGGAAAAGCACAAAAAACCAAAGGGGGATGTGTGTTTTTCTTAAAATAATCCTACACAGAGGAGAGGAGAGTGACCTCTCACCTTCTCTATCAAGATCTCATTTTATCTCCTCAGCATCAAACCCCTTTTCTCTCTCTGTCTCTCCAGGGTTCCTCTTTCCCTCTGTCTTACTGTTTCATCACCTCTTCCCCTCCCTCTCATTTGCATCCCTTGCTCAGTATTTTCACCCTTTCATCCCTGCCTCTTCCTTTGCATAGTCCTGTGGGAAGACAATGCATCTACTTTTAAAGATTTGTTGATTATAGCTTTTATTTCATAAAATCATAATCATGCAGGATGTGGGACAAGACGGAAATGGTAGCTGTAGTCCACCCACAACACGTTGGTCCAGTAGAAATAAGCAAACCTTGATGCTAGATTGGACTTTTAGTGAAGGTATGTTTCTTGGATACATCTTTGTTCTGTTTTGTAGAGGAGTGTAGAGAGTACCTTCTGCATTTGAGATCTTTTTCATAATTCCAGATTTTTCTTTCTGACAAAAGGGAAAAACTGTGGAAAAGCAAACTTGCAGTACTGCATTTAAGGGGAATGCAGAAAGCTAGAACTAAGGAGGGTAAGCATGCACCCAATTCTGAGCTGAATCAGGACCAATCAGGAGTTTAACTCCTTGCCGGCACAGTGGTGCTTTCTGTATATTTCTATTTATTAGTTTTATACTTTGCTCTCAACCGGTCATGTTTTTCCTTATGTGTACATGATATGCTACACGATTTAGTTGTAGATGCTCATACTGGAAGACCAAATAAGTATCTGCATGATGGGGTTATCACCGCAGCCTCACAGCAAGGCAGTTGTGGGTTCGAACCTCAGCATGGGGAAGGTTTGAACAGCAGTTTTTACGGTATGTGTTGGTTCCTCTCACCATATTTAGGCTAATTGGTCATTCAGAGTTAGTCTCTTCAGGTTAGGCCTGTGATGGACTGGTAATAGCTTGCCTGCTAATTGCTTGGATGTGCTCCAGATTCCCCACAACCCCTAAAATACATACCGTTTGAGACATTTTGCATCATTTTATGGCCGAACCTTTACTCAAAACACTGCTGTTCACCATATGATACTGGTCTTCCTGCACGCTGGTGAATACCAGAAAGCTAAAGGTAACACTATTAAGGGATTAAAGCTGATTGAGTCAAATCTTCTGAACATTTACATTCATTCAGCATAAAACAAACAAATGTCTTCAGCATTTTTTCTGTCTTGAGGAATGCTGCGTAACTACCTGCTGTTGCGAGAGTGGTGAGAAAGAAAGTGATTACTCTAATAGTGCACACATTACCAGTAATAGTGCAAACAGTCCTTGAATGCCTCATTCTTTGAATTCAGCAGAGTTTACTTTTGGTCATCCTTTCTGTCAGGTGTGACTCGCGATGAATCCCACCCACGCAATCTGACTCCTTTCGTTTTGAACTCACTTTGAGAGCTGAAAATGAGTTTGAGAGGTTACGTGGTGTGATAAAAAACCCGAAGGCTTTGGTATTTTGGTGTATTTTTTTCCCCTATTTCAACGGAGCACTGGTGATAATTAGGATGACATTTAGAAAAGCTTTGATGTGTTTCCTCAGGTCTGTCAGAGGGAGCAAAGAGAGTAGCACATGAAGAGTTTCCTGTCTGTCCTATTCATAATCCCTCCAGCCCATTAATAAAAATGCCCCATAGTGCCTGCATTTGTTCTTTTTAATACAAATAACATGTTAATGAGTTTGTCATTTTTATTAAGATTAAAAGTGAGCAATTACTGTGACAGTAATTAAAAAAAATATTGAAGTTAAAGGGAATATTTTCCATTGCTACAATTTTTTTGTATACTAACCATTAAGCTAAATTTGGGTAAGATTGGTAAGCGGCCCTGCGCGCTGACCGACCGGTGGCACTCACTTCACATCTTATAAAGATGTTGGAGCACCTCTTCCTCAGCCTTCTCAGACCCCAGGTGCAACACGCCCAGGACTGCCTGCAGTTTGTGTATCAGCAAGGTGTTGGTGCACACCGATCCCACCCCCGTCTAGCAACACAGCAATCATTCTCCTTTAATACAATCCTGCCCCTTATTCTCCTGAGCAGGATGGAGTGGATCCCTACCCGGTGGACTGGATTTCAGACTACCTCACTGCACTATGTCTGGGTGGAGAACACCACATCCGACTCTGTGGTCAGCAGGACTGGAGCCCCTCAGGGCACGATGCTGGCCCCTCTTCTCTTCACCCTGTATACCTCAGACTGCTGCTATAACTCAGAGGTGTCACATATGCTGCAACATCCATTGTTGGATGCATCAGGGATGATGGAGAGGAGTAATATCTGAGACTGGTGGGGGACTTTGCTGGATCATGCCACGCTCAATACTTCTAAGACAAAGAAGCTGTTCATCGACTTGGGGAGGTCAATATCACGAGCAGTCCCGCTGGAAGAAGCAGAGGTGGAGACTGTGGGTCTTACAAATATCTTTAGGTTGTGGCTGAATATTAAACGGGACTTGACAACTCATACCAGCCACCTGTATGAGAAACACAACACAGGCTGTACTTTCTAAGGAGACTGTGGTCGTTCAACATCTGCAGCAAATTACTATGGATGTTTTATCAGTCTCTGATTACCAGTGTCCTCTTCTCTGCTGTGGTGAGGGGCCAGCATATGCAAGATGGACTCGTCCAGACTAGCAAAACTGATCAGGTCAGCTCTGGAGTCTGCATGAAGGTGGGCACTCTGGTGATGGTGGTAAAGAGGAGGGAGGATACTGGACAAACTGGTGGGACAGCAGCCAGAGGAGATTTTATCCCCAATGCCGTCACTCTTTACAACTCCTCACTCAGGAGAGGAGGAGTATGAATGCATCCAACAATGCCTGTCCAGTATGTTACTACCTGTCCTCTCTTTCAGTCGTCTTTATTAGTAACGTGTTGGTAATGTTCATTAACTTACCCAGACTTGAGCAACTACCACAGTGCAATCTTTAAGTTATTCATGAGCCATATAATTTTCTCCCTTTTCTTTTTTATTTATTGTATGTTTCTTTACATTTAGGAATATTCATTCTGAGTTGTTTGAAATCTAATTTTCCTAAATGAAGCATCCATAAGGGATCATTAAAGTTAAGTCGAAGATGAAAGAATCAGTGATGTGCACTATATTAGGCTTTAGTGGCAGCATCCGTAACAGGAACATAATATAAAGAGTGATAAAAGACTTCCTGAGATGTGAAAGAGTGAAACAGAAAACCAGAAGCTACAAATGAAAGTTTCACAAAGACAAACTTGAATAAAAAGCAGGACGGAGTAAATCGGTTTTAGGAAGTGGAGAAAGAAAACGAGGACTATAACCCTCTGATTTCTCCTTTATTTCTAACATTAGGACTATAATTAATTACAATTAATTGTGGTTTTATGTTTCCACACCAGATTTCTTTTTAACAATGTCCCAACAGAATTTGCATCATGTCTTAATTGTACCACAAAATAAACAGATTTTAAAGGCGTGTGAAGAAAAGGTGAAGAACACAACAGTAAACGACACACTTTTCCCTGCTGCCACTGCGATCACACGCTCATTCTTGAAACCGCTGAGCTACTGAAACCCCCGTTGTCTCGTTTTAGATAGAAACGTTTCCCAGAGAGATTTGTTGTAGAAAAATACCCCCAAAAACTCTAATAGGCTTCAGCCTCTCTTTCTGTGAGCCCTGACCTTCAAAGAGCAACATTCACACGGACTCCTTGCCAAACACCTGCTTCCTCAACCTTTTACACCTGCCCAGGTGTCTTTAGAGTTCCGGTCTTCATTCAATGTTCTTTTCTCCTTCTTTAAGTGACTGATTATCTGTTTGGAAAGTTTGCAAAGCTTCTGTTGAACCGTAACAGTCTGAAGCCGAGTGACGGTGCTTTTTCTCTATTTCCCCCATAAATATTTCCAGTGCAGGCTCTGGGTTTCAAAGTGCCTCAAAGCGTCCTCCAGCCCCTTCAGAAAATTGAATCTCTCTGATTTGTGTCTTGTAAATCTCAACCCAATCCAAAACGTCGACATCAAGGTTCCCGTCTGCTGCAGGATTTTGGTGTCGTTGGAAAGGATGTGAGGCGAACATGTTTGTCCTGCCTAAAGGCTAAGATCCTAAAACTTCTAAGCAAAGTATTTAGAAGTTTGCGCTGCACTGCATCAAAGTGCATCTCGCTGTGGATTTTTGCTTACGGGGTTCAAAACATGTGACCTTAAATACAGTATTGTAAAATACAACCAAATAGATTTATTTTTCCCAGACCAGTAGCTTTCCCCCTTTTGTTAATTTTTGCAGAAATCACTACAGTAACCAGGATCTACCATCCAGATGCATCCCTTCTTCTACCCACATGAATCAAATGGATGTCGTTCACCTCTACAGAGGCCTGGTAAAAGTCCATTCATTTGACCTCGGGTGTGTTGGAAACAGGTTGCATCTAAATCAGGAGAGTGGAGCTCCTGACTTGCCACCCCTGCAGCAGGTTCAGCTCGTTCAGCACAACATGAATGTTTCCTGCTTCACCTTTGGGGGAGAAAGGGATCATAAATATTTTTGTTTGATTATTAAAATACTCTCCAACACCTAGCTGTGTAAACCAGAGATGCATTTCATTCAGGTGTGTAAGATTAATACACAAAGCATTTTTAGAGCTAAAGAGTCAGTTTTAGAGGAGATGTAACCTTTACACTTCAGAGTTTAGGTCACAGTTTACATCTTGCAGTTAGTCAGTGGAGCCGTGTCAAACAATGCATGATTCTTAGTTTTACCTTGAGGATCTTTTTTCCAATGATTAATAATATAAAAACCGATTAATGATATTAGGGAGTCGCTTTGGATAATTCTGCTAAATGCCCGTAGAATAGAATAGAAATCAGCTATACACACTTTTTCCTTTGTTCCTTATCTTAAAACATTGACTTTGCCTGAGATTATAATTTAAATAAAGAAGGAAAATATATATAACTGCAGGAAGCTTGTTTGCCTAAAATAGATTTATTATTAATATTAATTGCGACTCTGCAGATGGAGTGATTAGTTCTTGATGAGTGTAAGTGAATTATGCTTCTGGTGAAATTAAGGACGCATTTGCATAATTGGAAATGAAATTTGCATCCATCTTGCTGGTATGAAACAGATCTTTTGCATCTGATATGTGTGATGTTGAATAAGATCTGTTGCAGTAAAGAAGTGAGTTTAATTGCCTAATCCTGTGCAGGAGGGTGACACAGTTTTCCTACTGATGGCCTGTCAGTGAACTAAGCCGTGTATCATAATACCTGTTTGGAGGCTTTTGGGAGTACTTACCACTGTTCAACTCCATAAAAAGCAGCTTTGCAACAATACATAAAACTCTTGGAGCGTGTTTCACTCACTGTCTCAAAGGGGGATTTAACGGCTAAGACAAGACTAGTCTTTTCCTTTTCACACTGAGCTCCGTCCAAGAGGAGCTGGACACCTGCCAAGGTGTATGCATCCAAAAATGACTTTCACACTCTGCTTAGGAAACACGTATTGTATGAGCTCAGCTTTTCCTTTTCTTTTAAACCTTGTTTGGGGTCAAACTATGAATAAATACAGGGATGCAAGCTTATTTTCTTTCCTCTCTAACTTTAAGAAAACCTGTCCTGCATCTCACATTTTTAGTTTCTTTTCCTGATTTCCTGTTTTTCTTGCTCAAACAGAATTAACATATTTAGTATTGTGAAAGGAAAATGCATCTATTCTATTATTTATAATCAACACTGCAGCAACTGAGCATGCAAAGTAAAAACTAGTTCTAACATTTAAAGCTGATATTGTTGCAGAAGCAAATGGCTTTAAAAAGAACCTTTTAAAGGTTTGCAGCTGTCAGTACCTTAAAATATTGATGTTCAGTCTTTCTAAAGGTTAAACTGACTATAAGAAGCTGCAGAAATAACTTCACACAAAGGTTTACCTTTTGGTTTGGGCATTTCAAGGTGACACTTCATACAGTTTCAATCTTTTATTTGAAACTGGTAAGAGCGAAGGAGAAATGAAAACCCATGCTCTGAGCTCCAGCAGGTCCCAGCAGGGCAGCTCTGCTGGCCAAATCCACGATTAGGAGAGAAGCGCCTTGTTTTATGGGTGTTGTCTTGCTTCATTTCAGTCGTGGTGATCTATGGATTCCCACTGTGTGAAATGCTCTGACATTGATTGACTTTCTCCTTCTGTTCGATAAGAGGACAAGTAATTTATGTGCGTTTTAACATTTAAGCCTTTTTTATGGTGCCTTAAATGTTTCTCTTCAGCTAAAATAGAGATTGTAGAGAGATGGTTCTTAATGGTGAGGTCTGAGTGCAGAAAGGGTCAGAGCTGCTTTTGGTTTCTTCTACTTTACCAGGAGATGCTATTCTACATGACTTTGGAAAACAAAGGGTAATGGGGAAGAGAAGAATTACGATGTCTTGTCCTCTGAGCCTCCTCTACAGCTGTTTTAGAGGCGCTACTGTAAAAGGATGTTTGCTTTGTGAATCCACAACAGCCCGTGTTTTGCACTATGTAACGCTGCCACAAATGCTTTAAAATAGTAACTTCCGGATTTACTTGCTTGTATAACCTTTTTTTTTGTTTGCAAGTTGCAACATGCTCCTGATTGGGTGGAAGGCAGAGATCAAACCCGAGATGCTTCGATCCATAAATGTTACCCGCTGAGGGAATGTGGAAAGAACTCAAGACGACACTTTGGCAGTTTGCAAATACAACCAGGTGCTTTTCATCTTTTTCTGGGTAGAGATTCATCAAGGGTGCAATGTCAAGACTTCAGCATTACTTGGAAAGGGCAAAGTAAATTAAAAACCCAGAGTCCTCAATACCAAGTCTGTGTGTGCATTTAGTCAGAGAACTCAGGGCTGTTTGCTGTGTTGTGCAGTTTGTACTGGACAGAAAATGTTTCATCATGGAGATATTTGATCTACAGGCGACCTTAGGGAAAAAAGTTGCACGCTTTTTTTAAAGTGGGAGCGTCTCTGCAATTTGTTTTATTTAGTAAGACATCAAAGGTAAATATTTCATAAATGCTCCCCTTTTAACATGCTAAGTATTCCTGCAGTAAAGAAGAAAAATTGATAAAGGCATTAGTAAACCTTTTATAACAGCATTACAGTCCTCTGATAATTTATTCCCTCAGTGTTTGGTGGTGTAATTTAAGAAGGTGGGAGTGAATAAAGTGGTCTTTAAGAACATTTATATTCAATGCAGAAGAAGTTTCATCCATCTTCTGGGCCATCTAATTCTCTGTCCTTCAATGCAAACCAGGGGGCAATACCAGCGGAAACCATGGGGGGCAGTATAGAGTTGTATACACCCAACCTGCCAAAGAAACCGACCGGAGAATATGATGGGGAAAAAAACCACAATCAAACATTATAGATCTTCTTCTTTTGCTGTTTTTTGATGGTTGTAATTGACCTAATAACCGCTTCTAAGTAGTGTGTTAAAAGGACAAAGTGAACTCCAGACTCAGCACGGCTCTCTGGTGTGGTTAAACACTGGCAGCATAAAAGATGGAAGTATGAGAGCGGCAGTGTATAAAACCACGTTTGAAACGAATGTCCCCATTTACTCCACATAAGCAAGCATAAATCAGCCTTTAGACCATGAACTGTTAATGGATTTTTTTCTCCCAGCTTAGGTTTAAACTTTTATCTTAACTTTTAAACTAACAAATTCCACCTGAACGCTGCATAAAATCTGGCTCCAGCAGTGCCTTAAAGGACCCGTTAAAGGTCAGAATATCAGCTAAATTTATATAATAGGAGCTAAATAATGCTAATAATGGCCTGTGGCAAGCCGGTGACTGTGTACAAATAGTGTGTGTGTGTGTGTGAGGGAGGAAAAAGTGCATCAATACAGCAATATATTTATCCTTATATAAATAACACAATTA
>JBAMIG010000025.1:11506477-11529757 GCA_037177335.1 Kiunga ballochi
TTAGCGTGGGTTCTCTCCGTGTTAGCGTGGGTTCTCTCCGTGTTAGCGTGGGTTCTCTCCGTGTTAGCGTGGGTTCTAAATTGCCCTTAGGAGTGTGTATTGTTGGTTTTCTGTGTTTGCCAGTTGATGGACTGGCGACCTGTCCAGGTGTACCTTGCCTCTCGCTCCGATGACAGCTGGGATTGGCTCCAGTGGCCCTGCACCCCTGTTCAGGGAATAAGGGGTACAAAATGGATGAATGGAGGATTTTGGCATGAAGAAAAACTTGTCTGTTACTTTTATAGCTAGTGGCACTGACGCATCTACCTAAAATAAGTCTATTTTCTAAAAACAAGTTAAATAATATGTATAATAGCCCCGTGTGAAGGATCAGTGTTGCTTAATTTGTGCTTTGTTGGGATAAACTATTTATATTGCATATCAAATTGCAGAACGTTGGCATAAGGTACAAATCTGCAATTGATTTTGCATTGAGGTGGACAAATGGCATGTCTGTACAGAAAACAGTGAGATGAGACATTACTGGAGCCCTCGGTAATGTGCCCTCCTGTCGTGTGTCTGAAATTAATTTCTGTTCAGTTTATAGGGATAAAAACAGACAGAAAATAATATGTTCAGATGCCAGCAGGAGAAAATTTGTTTGGTATTAATTATTTATACCTAAATAATAGTCTTTCTGTTCTCACCAGTTTTATTATTTATATATTTTTATTTTTTCATAAAGTTTGCTGGTTTTATACTAAATTTTAGCTTTGTGGTCTTTTTTTTGTACAGTGTTTACCTTAGTGTATACTCTTATCTGTTCCCATGTTCCACAGTTGTGCTGTTCATGTAATTAAAACCATTTACCTTCTCAATGTGTGCATATTTGATTTCACAGGCTGATCACGTGTGAAGAACTTGCACACGTTTTTTTTGTGTGTTATGTGTATTTGGACTAAAGGTGGTTTTCTCATGTGGAATAACAAAGCTGTCGTCTTTGTACATCTTTTATGCACAATACATCTCACTTGTTCCATTTTACCTGCTGGTACGATAAAAAAAAACATTTCTTTGTTGTGAATTTGAGGTCTTATAAAGGAGCTCAGCTTTTTATGTAAATCGGTGTGAAACATATTAATGAGCATCAAAACATTTTGTCACAGGTGCATAGGGTTCATGTAACCGCAGTGACTCATTTACACCAGCCTTTCTTTGCTGAGTGTAAGGAGCAGGAGAGATGCTGCGTTTTCCTCCAAGATGCTTGCACGGGAATAAATACCATTATTTAAGATTTGTGAATATGTATCTAAATAACATGCAGCCACTAAGCTGTGATGTCTCCATGTGCTCAATTAATTCTAATAACCCTGGCAAGAAGTAATAAAATGCTAATTTCATTTGTTGCTTTTTACAAACAGTAAATGCACATGTGCATGTTAGCATTGCAGGAAATTTGATTAGATACACGACAGATGGAGTCAGTCAGGGTTCTCTTTATCTCAGAAAAGTAACTCAGTTTTTAAGGCATCAGAAGTTAAATGGCAGCATTCTCCTAGCTCTAAGCTTGGGTTTACCCAGCTGCTCCTCTAGCTTGCTATCTCGTGGCACTCAGAGTTGCTAGTTATACATTTTCAGGTTATTTGTCTTCTCTTTTTATCCCCCTCTTTCCACTTAATTAGCTTAAGTCGACAAACACAGGACTCCAGTTCTGGCCTGAAAGTATTTCAATCAATCAAATTTTATTTATATAGCCCTTTACAACACAAAAGTGACAAAAGTGCTTTCCAGTAAGATGGGAAATACATAAAATATATTAATTAAACTACACAGTAAATTTAACAACAGAAAATAAGACAAGTTATAATATATAACGTGTCACTTTACTAAGTGTTAAAAGCCATTTTAAATAAGTTTTGAGCCTAGATTTAAAAAGGCTAAAGTCTGTGATCATTCTTCTATCAGTGGACAGTTTGTTCCAGAGTTTGGGACCAGCTACAGAAAAAGCTCCATCACCCCAGTGTTTGGGCCTGGCTTTGGGCACTTATCGGGTAACCATTTGCAGCAAAAACATTTTGTCCCTCATATTTGTGCAGCACATCACATGCACATCTTGCTGCAGATGCTGGGACATGGCTAATTAATGTGAGCTCATTGATTGGCTGGTTATCTGAGATGGAGCATACATCTAAGCCACTGTGCCACGGGGGTGGGGTGGGGTGGGGTGTAGGCAGCAGAGGGATGGACTTGTAGGATTTTGACAGTGAAAGGAAGATAACAGGTTGAGTGAGCTTCTTAATTTTTCTCTACCATTTAATTGAAACTGCTCATTTCTTTTGAGTAAAACGGTGTATTCTGCACTCCCACTTTCCAGCTAGTTCTCCTCTGTCACATTCAGTTTCTCATTGAATTATTCAACCTCAAAATGGGGTTTAAAGCATTTTTAAGCCCAATTTGGGAGTGAACTTCTCAGATTAAAGCTGCCTTATGGTAATGAGGTGAGAACAGCTTGAATTCAAAGTCCATCTGGTGAAAATGTGAGTGAAAATGGATCAGTAACAGGCTGTGCGGCCCTAACTGCTTTAATGCATGTGCCTGAAGTTCTGCAGTAGCCAGCAGGGGAATGATTATGAGCAAGACGGCCCAGTGAATATACAGGGACATGCTCATTTGCTGGCTGTCTTTAAATAAAGTCGCAGTAAAGACAACAGAAAATGGTTGCTAAAGTTGCTCAAGGGTGCATCAGCAGGGTACCTGACTATCCTCTGCAGTACAGCAGGACTGGAATATGCCACAGCTCTTAGATAATCCTATTTTTCATCCCAAAGGGAAACAAAATTTAGTCTGTCGTCCTGGGATCTAATCACAATGGAGTTCATAGCTTGTCCTGCGGGAACCAACCAGAAGTATGTCTATGCTCCGTTTGAAACCCATTTATTTTATGCCATTTACAGCTTTGCCACATTAGCTTGTACTAACCCCCGACCCCGCCATGCGCCCCCCCAAACGAGGGTTTTTAAAATGGTGGTGGTGTTTAGTGAGAGTACAGATCTTCTTGGCAGTCCTCCTCTCTTTCCCCACATTCAGTGAAATCAGTCCGTGCAGCTTGTTTTGTCTGTTTTGAAGCAGACATGATATAAAAAACGCTGGAGGGGACTTCCTCCTTCCTGATTGGTGACACTGTAAAAACACACTGTCTCTTTCTCTGTCGCACAAACACACACTGAGACACGAACCCCCAGGAGCTCAGATTAAAGAGCATCTTTGTGTAACTATGCGGAAGTGTGTGTCTGTGCATGTGGGTGGCTACTGGAGAGGGACTGAATGGAGGGAAGGGGTGTGTGTGTGTGTGTGGGGGGGGGGGGTGATGAGAGTCATCTCTCTGCAGATTAAAGCAGATTGGATTCCCAATGAAAGAACATCTTCTTGTTTCTCCCGTGCTCCCCGGTACTATTAGGTGTTCAGCTGCCAAAGAGGGACGGTAGTGTGTGTGTGAATGTGTTTGTTGTGTGTATTAATGTGTCTGACTGTAAAATGTGTGTATATAATATGTGTGTGTATATATATTAGAGTTTAACGAGGAATTTGTCACAAAATTGCTCTAGAACGACTCGGCAAAGGGACTGTCATGGAGCAGTTGAGTATTTTCAAAGGCAGCCTACTTTTCTGGAGGCCTTTTCAGATGTGATATTATAATAATATGTCCCTGGCGGATTGGATGACGGTTGGACAGATATAAGAAAGTGTCTCCACATGCGCCTCAGGTATCGCATCTCTCTCATCCTCTCTGTATGCAGATATACGCAGAGCATATGCCACACTCCCCTGTTTGCATAAGTCTACATGTATAAGCAGGTGAACATGCAACATGCTGCTGGACAGCTGAGATCTTTGTCATTTGATTAAAAATATTATAAATAGCAGTGATTGAAACGGGAACTATAAAGGCCAATAGCAATCAAAAGACAAATTATAATTGACCTTTTTTTTTTTCCACTGACAAGATTCTCTCATAACTCTTTCTACATGATATATTCCTGCAGACTCCTGTTGCATGCTAACAAATTAGCCAGAAGAATCTCATAATCTGTCTCACTGTTTTATTGATTATGTACAGCACTTTGTTGAAATGCAGTTGTTTTAAAGGGCTTTATAAATAAAGTTGAGTTGATAATTAGTAGTTTAATCACTTAAAACTAAAAAGGTTTCAGTGGGATGTATACAGGGCAAACTGCCAAAAACAGTTTTTGTTGCCACAAAGTTTACTTTTACAGTTTATGCATCAAACCAGCTGTGAGCATGCTTAGTGAGGAAAGTCTGCAGAAAAAAGACTGAAAATTAAAATGGATTTGTTCCCTTTTGGTGCAGAAAGAAAAAAGGTAAAGGCAGGAGGCTTTATATGAATCATACCTCCTGTGAGTTTTGATGCAGCTTTAATACATTTCTTTCTTCAAACAACCGGGAAAGTGAGGAAACACTCCTGCTGTAACGCTGTTTGCGTTGTCACATCAGAGCAAAAGGTGTTCTTTCATCATGGCATTTAGTTGCAAACTGCTGCAGTAATTTGGTTAACTGCAGTCAGTGAATGTGTCATGACTTATTGGAGATGAATGTATGTTCAGTCTGCTCTAACGCCGTGCTAACACCAATGTTTAGCCCTGTCCACTTAAAGCTGCAGCAGTCACACACTTTAAGTGTGTGACTGCTTTAATAAACCATGATGTTGCCTCAGGAGATTCAGATGATTGTTGCATCTAAAATAGCTTAAAATGGCAACTATGATCTACTGGTCTTAAAGAGTTTCCCCCCTCTGTATCTGCCTGCACTCTGGTGGTCAATTACATAATCCTAACCCTCCTAACATAAGTCTAATCAATACTGTAATCAATGTGTGTATGAAAGAGAAGGTAATACATAACACAATGGATAAATAATGCTTGTTAAATAGCATGAAGACACCAATGACTGTAAATCTATTATCCACATTATCAGCTGGTCGCATTGCTTCCTCTCATCACCTTTTTAAAAGCAGCACTCCCTTCTCAGGTGATTTATTGGTGGTTTGATAATAAGACACCAAACGGGTGGGGGGGATGTATGCTTGAGAGGAAATCACGTATCCACAATAGAGAGGTCGAGCTTCTCAACCTCCGCTACACAGCTGCTGGCAAGGACAGTTAAATGAGGAAATTTAATGACAATAAAACTGCAAAGCAAATTTAAATTACAATAAAGACTTGAGAGAATGTGCAGAGAGATTCCTCTGAGAGGAACGGAGACCCGCCGGGGACAGCCGAGCGAGAATGATATGGTTTGAGGACATTAAAGGAGCAGTGTCTCTATTATAGCAAGCAACAGGATGGGGGGGGGGGGGGTCTTCAAAGTTCTGCAGTCTCACTTCTGCCAGTTTGATCATGTAAATGGAAACTGAGAGCAGAGTAAACAGCAGTGCCTTCCAGGTCTGTGTTTGCATGTGTCTCAGTGCAGGTACGTGTTCTTCTACACGCGTGTGCTGAGGCTCAGCGTGTCCTTGTTCTGGACGCTCTTGTGAGATTGCTCTTGAACCTTACGGACCTTTTTTTTAAAAAAAAAAGAAAATAAAAACAAAGGTATCTTTTTTTTGTATCTTCTGATTTTAGGTTTTTTTATTTGTCCCCTGGATAATGCTAAAAAATAAAAATTTCCATTACAGTTTAGGCTGTGGTGTTTATACGTCACATCCATTTGAAAAACCAGGAAAATGAGATTTTATATCCTAAAATCCTGAGCATAATTGAATAAATATCCAGTTTAGAAGCCTTATTTGTTTTCCTATTTTTCATCCTCAGCCTGCAGAAGGCCAAGCGGTGAAA
Source organism: Kiunga ballochi (assembly GCA_037177335.1). Classification (NCBI taxonomy): domain Eukaryota; kingdom Metazoa; phylum Chordata; class Actinopteri; order Atheriniformes; family Pseudomugilidae; genus Kiunga; species Kiunga ballochi. The sequence continues at coordinate 11,512,309 of JBAMIG010000025.1, forward strand.
CACACAGTGGTAGTCACAGAGGAACACCTTAATTTCACAAACATCTCCACTTTTCTTGCTAAGCTGCAGGTCAGAAAAAGGTGAAGCGTTTCCTTTAGTTCTTTCACACACTTTCACATTGTCACATTAATATTTTATTTCTCTCCAGCACATTTTGTACACAAGTGTTTGGAGACTTTACCGCGATACGTCCAAGCTGAATTCTGTTAAAATGAACTAAAAATCATCCAATTCTTTCAACTCTTTTGTGGACAGATGTCATTTTAAGTTAGTTATTTAATGTCCAAATGATTCAGTTTTTGTCAATATATTAACCTATCTTTATTGCTCCCATTTAAACCCCTGAGAAACTTTCAATCCTTTTTCTTGAAGCAATAAACTCCCTCTAATCTATTTTCAAGTGCATTAAATCAAATAAAACGTAGTGATTGTAGACTGGTGCAATTCCAGCTCCATGTGAATGACCTCCTTCATTTAGTCCAGCCTGCTTTTATATACAATACACTCTAAAATTATGCTGTAGGCTTTTTATAAGTTCTGTCAAAGCCGTTTACCGTAAAACTATTTACTTTAATTTGTTCATTGCCTGCTTTTGTAAAATATCAAATTAGAAGTGTGCAGACACTTTTCAGCTGTTTTTACCTGTGCAGCTATTCTATAAAACCCGCTCATGCTCCTTTGAGACTTTTATCCAATATGCAATTAGCTGTGAGTAGATGAACACCGACATGCCGCCACCGACTGTTTACTGGATTTCCTGCGCCAGTATGTCGGTTCCAGTTTCTTAGAAATCCCTCCCCATGCCATCTTTGTGAACAGTTTTTATTAGTTTTTGTGCTTTATATGATTTTATTGTATCAAATACACAATTAGGGATGTTTGTAACATGCTCAGAGAACCAGTGCTGGCGAGCTGAGAACAACCCTATGCCAGGCTAATGATGCCAACCATTTGTCTATGATCTCTCTTTGGACTCATGAAAAGCATGTTGAGCCTTTTTCTAGTCGCATCTTTTTAGGCCAAAGGATTATTTGTTTTGCATATGCCAGTGCAGCTTTTAGAGTGTTTTTTGTTGTTTTATCTCGCTGCAATTTGAACAGCATTAAGAGTTTAGTTCCTTTTTAAAAGGAGTTAGCTGTGCTGCCAGCAGATATTGAGTCAACTGAACGGGAGAAGCTGAACAGCAGATCCGTTATAATGAAGTCATTGTTCCTTGTGAGAACTGTGAGCATAAACTAAGCCAGGCTGTAAACTCCTCTCTTCTAGCTGCGTTTCTAAGTGAGGTCTCATCTAGTTAGTGTCTGTTGGAAGTCAAGGTAAAGGTTTCCAAAATCAAAATGTCGAGCCAAAGAAATAATGGTTCACTGTGTCTATGAAGATAAAAAGTCCACAAGGCAAAGCGTAGCATGCTTGTGGTGTGAGTGAATGGACGTCTCCACAAAGACCTTAAACTCTCCTCTGTGAACCCAAACCTGCAAAACTGCTGCCACGCCTCCCCTCCAGCATCCTCTTCCTCTCAGGTAACCCACCATGCTTCAGTTTCGGCTCACTGTTGGACTTTTTTCCCTTTCATGATCTCACTCATTAATTTTCCTCCGATCTTCTGTTGCTCCATGTGGATGTATACCCTCGACAAAGCCTTCTTTTCTCACCAGATAATTGAAAGTCTCTGAAGCTTAAGTGCTTCGCTGGTGGGCCAGTTGTAGGTCTCCTAGCAGATCTTTATCTCGCAGCTGGTCAAACTGTTGCAGTTTCTTCTCAGCTTAGTCGTTAATAAGTGTAAATTTTTGTGAGGGATCAAATCCTCCCTGTGAAAGCGAAGCCACAAGGCTGTTTCCATCAACGGCTTTCACAGCTCACAGATTTTTCTTTCCTATTTGTGTGTGCATCACTGAGTGCCAACTGTTTACTCTGTGGTGTTACCTTGTATAAGCTTCGTACTTCCTGTGTCACACACTTGGAACTGAGTGCCAAAGGGATATCCAGCTTTTGCCAGCTCACTGAGCAACTCATCATAGCATTCACCGTGGGGTTGTCCCTATGAACAGGAAATGCACACCCTGAAAACGGCAGATTTGAAGCTAAATTCAGGGAGGTGATTGCCAAACTCATAGGAACTCTCATTGGAGGTGTCTGCAGCTCATAAAGAGCAGGAATGAAGTAGTGCTATAAATGTCTGTGTGGGTGTTCATGCAAAAGGAAGCACTGGTTTTGTCATACTGCAGTGCAGCTGGTGTCTCACAATGTGGATCTGTACAGTAGATTGTTGTTGTTTCAATAAATGTTCTCCATTTGAGCCTCTGTGTGTTGAGCTGTGGGAGTGTGTGTGTGTGTTCACCATGTTCCCCTCAAATAAAACATCTTTACAGCAATTTTAGAATAAGAAAAAATATTAATAACGTCAATGCCCATCTCAGTTTCAGGAAGGGGAAAAAACAAACAAAAGGACAAAACAAGAGCCAATGCATCCTAATGTCTTCCCAGCCAGCACACATTTACACTCAAACACACTCGTCGGTTTTCTCATTCCCTCTTGTCTGTCAGCCTGCCGGCAGAAGTGTTTGTCTGCAGAGGAAATGGAATTTGATGATGAAAGTACCCTTGAAGCGGAGACACGCACACCCGTACACAAACACACATGGCTCCTAAATTTCACTGACATGGCAATATGACAGAAAATGTGTTTCTTCTTCTCCTCTGCGTGGCGGCAGGCATCAGTGGTTGTGCTCTCAGAGATGAGTGATGGAAGGACAGGGATGCTGGTGGTGGAGGCATTTAGAAAAGGAAAGGAAACCTGCATGGGAACAACACAGGTCATTTGGACAGATATGAGGATCTAAAAATAAAATGATTAAAAAATAGTTTGTATGGCAAATATGGATCAAAATGATGTGTGAGATGACAAAAGTGGTGAAAATGGGTTGGATCACAGTTAGATTGGATGATAAATGTTGGAAAAAAATACATCTTTGGTTTATTTTGGACAACAAATAGATGTGGAGTATATATTTGTTTAAATAAGTGATGACTGATAACTTGGTATTTTATTTTTAGAGCTATAATGAACTGATAATTGTAATGTAAGAGGTCCTCAAATAGGAAACGTCTGTGAAAGCAAAACGCCCACAGTTTACTCAGGATGCTCCTGCAAGATTTACCAGCATTTGTGGTTGTTTAAATGAACAAAGTCCTCAAATCTGGTGGTGAATGGTTGTACTCCCATAATATTATGATATAGAAATACAATACAAGCTCCATCTACCTGGAGATCTGAGGTTTACCAAAGCGAGGTATGTTACACAGAATATTTGTTAGAGTCAGACTAATGTGCACATCTGTGTTTTATTAGCATGAAGCATAAATGTGCTTTAAGATGATCATGTGACTTGGTACGTTTCTAAGTCACTCAGTCGTGTGTCCACAGGCAGTTTCCAGAAGATGCTGGAAGAAAACTGTTTTCAATGAAGGTGGGAAAAGAAGCACTCGCAGCTGAAAGTTTTAACAATATTGTTAGTGGAAAAACTTCCTACAACTGGATACCAGTAAAAGACTTCAGATTGACTTCTTTTAGTGGAAAAATGGTCCCTCTTACATGTAAATATCTGACAGAAAGGTGAGGATCAGACCCAGGCTGAAAGGGAAACATCACAGGAAAACATTGCACTCTTTAAACATCCCTTATTTCTTTTTATTAGTCGCACCCTTCCTCCTCTCCTCTAGATCAGCTTCACCACTTTAATCAATAATTCACCGTCAACTTTACTGTTTGTCCAATAAGGCTGAAGCTTGGAAAATAGGCCATTATAGGATGTATAAAGATGTTAGCAGAAAGAGAGGCGATTGGAAAAGGTAGCTGAGCCGCTTTAGGCAAGAAAAGGTTCGAGTAAAGGAGGATGGGGATGAGAGAGAGGAGGGGTAAGAGGCAGTAACCCTAAGGAAAAAAGATGGATGATGAATCAGACAATGCATGCACCCACGCACACATGGAGGGGACAGGAGGTGTTATTTTCTACTCGATCATAACTCTGTGTCCTGGCCACCGGCTTCGCCTAACTCCTCACAGACGTATCTGTTTATCTTCAGTGTCTGTCCCTTTATCCTCCCTCTACCTCTTCCACGCCATATGCACCACTTTTCCCTTTGCTTTTCCAGCTCTCCTTTGTCTCTTTTATTGCTTTTTAGCAACGTATTAATTTCAAATTGAACCTATTGATACATGGAAGTGTTTTGCAGATGTATAAACCTAAATAAAGACTAACTGTTCTGTCCACACCTGCTGAAATGTGGCTGATCTGGGTCAGGACTATTAAATAAAAGGACCAAGTCGTTTCAATGTGATTGTTTATAGATCAGCAAGTATGTTACTGCTGGCCTTCCCAACTATGAATGTCCACTTTAATTAGGAAGGACAATACACTTATTGATTACTCTGCTGGCCATTTACATCTCTGCTCCTCAGAGATCACTGAAAAAACTGTGTGATGTAATGTTTACATGCTGTTGTTATCCTTTGCAGGAGCAGGCCTCCTGGCATCAACAATGAAAGTCCTACAGGTGCCCAAAGAAACAATAGTCATTATTTATTGCAATGCACTGGTTTTAAATTCATTTTAGTAATGTTTGCCCAAATGGTGACATCAGGGTCTGCACCAGGCGGCCGGCTTTCTGTGGAAATGAAATAAAATGTCTAACATTTTGATTTTATAAAGTCTGACCTGCAAAACTCTCTACACAGGGTGTGCATGATGTCATTTAAATACAGGTCAAGGGCAGGTTAACCTGTCACCGTTTTGCTGCCTATGGGAAATCATTAAGTCAAAAATGAAATTATGCAGATTTCAGTTCAATATCAGGTGAAAGTAGCATAGGAGAAGAAACGGCTGCAACCAAGATGAAGAGTTGCAGAGGGTTGAAGCAAAAGTATTTCTGACAGGGGGAAAACGACAGACGCCATTATGGAACATGTCCTTTAACAATAACAGCAAAGGTTTGTGGCTGAGGAAGTTTAGATAAAGTATATTTAAGGGCTTGCGATGTTAACGCTGCATCTGACCTTTTTGATTGCACTCTAGAGTTCATTATGCACATTTCTGGAGACACGGTTACCCTGCAGCATTCTGCGTCTTAATATATGCACTTTACAGCATTTTTTCCCCCTTGTCCCAGAAAAATGCTCAAAAGCCGTGTTTCGCATTATGGCTCAGCATCGCATGCCAGCAAGCTGGTTCCTTCAAATGTTGCCGGCACTCAGATGTTCATAAGAGCGTTGGTAGGAGTTGTTCTTACCTAAGAATCAAAGTGCGAAGATTTTAGTGCTTGTTCCTGAACTGATGACCCATATTTCCCTTAAAGCACAAATCAATGCCAACAATGGCAGATACTGTGTTCCAGTAATGCTGCAGACACCACATGAATGTCATCTGTTTAGCTTGATTTTATGTCTCTGGGTTTATTTCCATGGATTCATTGCTTCCGGTGAGCGTTGCGGCGGCACATGCAGTGGTTTTGTGTGGACACACATTTTATTTAAATGATTGTCTTTATGGAAACCATCCTGAATTTAAACGTGGATGTAGCCCTAAACACTACAGATTTATTATTCTTCAAAAAGTCTTTTTTTTTTCATTTTTATCTGATATTCAGAAGGATTCACTAACTATTGTTGGAAACGCTTCACAACTCTTTCTATCATGAATCTGATCTCTTTTGCAACCACAAACTTACTGAATAATATAAATGTGGTGCTTTTTGTACTCTTGGTCGCTTTTTTTCTTTTGCTTTTTGTGAAATTAGACGTATTGACTGGATTTCTGCAGTAGAGCTGTTAAATCACATGAGGTAATGTTCAATATGAGACAAAAAAGGGGTAATTTCTGCAGCACATAAAACCCACAAGCGCTCGCGTTATGCAGATGTGTGTCCTCAACACGGTGTTAGGTCTCTTGAGGTTGGTAACATCCCACATCCCTTTAGATCAATAGGTCATGCCATTATGCTGTCAGTGAAGTTTCAACCAGCACAACCTCCCAGGACCCTCTCTGCACACTAATGATCACAAACACACAAAATGATGCCCTGCTTTGTCTGTTAGGAAGCTTGTTTCTCTGTTTTTTTTAATGCACATCCTTTGCAGGATTTCATAATGAGGTATCTCTACACACACACACACACACACACACACACACACACACACACACACACACAAAACTTTTTCTCTTTTTTCTTCTTCTTTTAGGCTTTTTTCACCTCTAGTTCACATCACCAGATAGTTCACCAGCTACCCCCTTGGTGATGATTAAAAGTTCTTGTACTGCACTACAGGCTTAAATCTTCTATGTCTTCAACATACTAGACAAGAACACTTTAATGCATCTGTGAAAACATTATGGTGAAAAGGGAAAAACAATTTTGGCCCTCATCTCGTTTGCAGAGTGAGAATAAGGAGGAAAAGTTGTTTTTATTTAATGCCTTTCTCTGTGTTGAAAGAAAGAGGGAAAAACTCAAAGATAGGCGGCAGCTGCTTGAAAGACATTTCCTAGGTGACGTGCCCTGGTGTTTTGTGAGCGATCCAAGGATGTTTTGCTCCTTAAAAGGTGTTTCAGTTCCTTCAGTTCCAAAGTGAGGTTAGAAGGGCTTCTGCTGGGAATATCATCAGTCAGGCTGAACTAATGGCCACTGACAAGGAAGAAAGAGGATGAGAGCAGTAAAGGGAGGTGGAGAAGGGCTAGCAAGAGGGCGCTAATAGGGGAAATAGAGTAAGGGGTAATTGAGAGCGAGGTTTTGATATAAATTCCAAAAACCCTTAAAATCCCTGAAGAAACCAGTCCACCCACTGCGCTCCTCTTAACTTGATCTTTAGATGTCTGCTTGTATTTGCTGTTTTTCTTGTTTGCTTACAGTAAAACACTTAAGCACATCATCACAGTGGTTTCTGAGAAAGTGGTCTCATTTCTTATACTATTGGCTTCTAATGGATTCCCCCCTCCTGTTTCACCCCCACTCCTTCTGTTTGTCTGCCCATTTCTGCTCAATGCAGAGTTTTTTTCACCTTGTTTGACTGTCACCTCTGATGACACAGCAACTTCTTTCTCCCACTCCAAGGGGCATCATACTGCATGTGTGTGCGCTTCGGAGGACAGGGATCCTGCCTGTCATATCAAACGTGACATTTAGTTGTGTGCAACAGTCAAACACTCTGTTTCTTGTCACGTCAATCAACAAATCTGTGGGTCAGCTAAAATCCCTTTATATATCCTCTGGAGCCATAGTGCTGCGTAGTCTTATAACACTGGTAACATATCAGCTTGTTATCATCTTTTTGGGAAGCAGTTGCTGTTATTTATGTTTATTTTGAGCATTTAAATGGAAGAGCAGCTTGAGTTGCTCGTGTTAAGCTTTCAGAGCTTCATAGGAGGTAAATAAGTGATGTAATATTAAACCTATAAAATATTAACCTGAAGTAAGTAAGCATTTACTGTGCTGCAGATGCCTCATACCATTTGAGCTCTCCTGTCGGCTACATGCTGAAAGACTAAAGCAACTGCATTCAGGAAAAACAAATCTAGTTAAAGTTGTGGAGAAACAGGGTGTGTTTGAGTAAATGGTGAGAAATAGCAAGTACTCTTGTCCGTCAGACATCCTGAAGCAGTTGTACACTTTCACTTGTATCTCATCCTTTATTACGTGCTCCATATGCGGCAGATAGAGCTGCTGCCTCTCAGGTAGTTTTCATTAATTCTCATGTCAAAGTCTGTCTCTCTCTTTTTTCTTTTCTTTGCTTTGGCATCCTATTTGTGTCTCTGTCTATTCCTTTTAGATAAAGTTAGCTTTGTTGTTGTGGTTAAACTACATTTTGTCAAAGCAATCCAACAGCAGCTTTGAAAATGATAAAAAAAAACCCACAATGAATAGAGTTTAATAAGCAGCGGCCTCAATTCATTTCTATAGAATTCTATTTTAAATCGTCCATTCTCTGTTTGACAAAAATATTAATTCGCTTATTGACATTCAAATAAAGTCCCCACTAAAATCCAGATCAATGTGGAAAAGAAGTGATAAAAATGTCTTTTGGAGTGTTTTCTTCACACTTTAAATAGCACTTTTTCCCTCTAAATGCCAGATAAAAGGAGGGTACTAAGTCATCAGTATGGATATCTCCTGCCAGACTAAATCCCTTCACAGGCAGCTAATATTGACATATGCAAACTGAGTGAAAATGTGCCAGCTTGTTCCTGCAAAGCTTACTTGCTCTAAAAATGGTGTGTGTTGGTGTTGGTCTTGCAGAAGTGGCCTAGAGAGAGGCACGGTAACAGCCCTGCTCTTTGGAAGGCTGCTGTTGTGGTAAAGAAAGAAAACACACCTCATCTTTTATTCTCCTGTAATAACTCATTTTATTATTTTGTTTATAAAACTTCCACAAAACTGAGCGCATCAGAAAACATGACATTTTTCTGAAGAGCTCTTTTGTAACTTTATTTGCCTTCTATCTCATTGTGTTTTGTCTTTGTTTTGCTACAAACACTTTAAAATCACATTTTAAAACCTACAGTCTAAAGGATTTCTTAGGTGTCTTTTCATATGAAAAAGATGAACTCATGTTTTGAACTCAGTTGCTCTAATATTCACATTTTTCTGAATGTTTATGCAGATTACGGATTAATAAACAGCCTTGCTTCTCAATGCATTCATTATTATTTGATTCCTCCTTCTTCTGTCTTGTTTCTCACCATCTGTCTCTCAGATGTACTTCAGCCCCTGGTCCTGTAAACTTTGTGAAGGACTTTATGCATTGGCAAAATGTTCAGCACTTCAGGGAATGGATTCAAACATGGCACGATCCATTCGTCTCCTATAAATAAGCCATGAATTTGGATGAGAAACGCTGATATTCAATGCTGTGTGCATGGATTTGCATGTCCTGTGTGTGAACCTCATGAGTTAGGTTGTGTCTGTGATACGAGGATGGTTATTGGTGCACCCGTGAGACTCTGTCTGCAGGTTTCTCAATGACATCGCTGTGAAAACAAGGAAACGACACAATACTTTGTCTTGGCCTTAGTGTAACCTTGTAAGGAGCTTTGTTGTCTCCCATTGGCATTCCTACCATCTGCTGTATATGGCATTCTGTTTCACCCTCCAGAAAGGACATGGCTTTCTAATATGAGCCTGGCTCTACTTGGCTGTTATTCACATATATAAAAATTTATTTACTTGTTTTTAAGTCATTTAAGATAATTTCATCATATTTATTGTGAAAAATACAATCTACAATGTGTTGTTGTAACTGGAATTATAGTGTGAAAGTATAATTAAGCCAAAAAGTGAGAGTCATAATAATAAAACTGTGTTTTATTTTCTATTACTGCACAGACCAGTTAGTGAACTTTACATTGAGGTATAATTTGTAAGGATTGTGCTTCTGTGGGGTAAGCAGCTCAGCTACATATGTAAATAATGCTTTAAAGATGAAGCTAAATCACTGGCATGACCTCTCGTTAATATTTACTCTTGTTTTGACTTGCTTGGTGGATGGTTGCACCTTTCCATAGTAACATGGAAAATAACCAACACACATCTTTACACTTTGTTAATTTTGCAGTGTGTGGGACGTCAGCAGCGTGTCAAAGATCCACACATAGCCACAGCCGCTTGACACCTCCTCTTCATGCTGGTCACCAGTCTGGGCACAATGTGTGGTGGTCCTGGCCCAGCAGGGGGAGGTTGTTCCAGTTAGATACCAGGCCAGTCATACATCTGCTACTGACATAATCTTTACAAGGCATACCTTCTTGTAAAGGTGAATTAATTAGGTTTTACAATAAAGTATAACACAGCACCAATTATAGTTTTGTTTTTTTTACATTATGTTGAAATGATAAACCAGCTGCCAGTGTAGTTTTAGGATTCAATCAGAATTCATTAACACGCAAAGTTACGAGTAGTTTCTGGTTTGTTATGCAATGCCATCACTGATGCACCTAACTGGTTTCAGTTTCATTGTCCTGTGTGACAAGGAGTCATAAATCATAGTCTTAAGTCATTTAAATAAGGAAAAGGTATTAAAAAAACAAATAAACAACAATATGAGACTAAAAGAGGAAAGTAACTAAGTCAGCTTAAATCTATAGTTCACATCATCCACAGTTGGGAAAGAAGATTTTACATGTGTGACTGAATAACATTGTCATTTATTTCCAGTGGCTTCGCAGAAGTTTGGCTATTTTCAGCAGAAAATGTTAAAAAACTTTTACATAAATGAGGAAGTATTTAGTATTTTTCTTGTGCACTGCTGTACATGCTGGTAATACTGAGCTTGTTTTGGATGTGAATGCTCAGGCAGATGAATCACATAGAACAAAACTGGCAGGGATTTAATATGAGGTCTCTATTTTTATTGAGGATAAAAAGTGTTTCAGATAAACACAATTATTTATTTATCATCCCACAAAGTAGCTGCAGAGATTACTCAATTTCTCTGCTTCTAACATATTTTAATTACTTCAGACTTTGTGATTGTGTTACCGATTCAAATTTAATGTTTATATATATATATATATATATATATATATATATTTTAAATATCATGTTTTTGTCTAAGTTTTCTAAAAGATCTGTCTAATATGATGATGCATCATTGAAATAGTTTATATTATGCAGCAAATCTTCACAAACAGAGACAGGATATTGTTTTAACTTATACGGCATGTTTGGTTAACAATAGGGTTGGAAACTGCAGGATCTCCATCAGCTCACTATATAAATAGTTGCTGCATTGTTTATATACTATATGCTGTCCAGGCTGAATATGCATACCTGGCCAGGTTGCATTTTATGTTACAAATATCTTCTTTGTTTTTAAATTCCAGGTAGAAAAACAAGCTGCTGCACAACTGTAACAATATAATAAAACACACACTTTACATACAAATAGTTTCCCTGACTTATTGACATGGTTATAAATATTGATGGTATCACGAGGCTGCTTCCTGATTTCAAACTGGGGAAGAAAAAGATTTCCAAGATGGAGATGGCAGGTGGGAATGCAACCCAGGTTTGCTGAATAGGCACGGTATTATAATTAGTGTCTTCAGCTTGCCAGTGTATTCTCATAAATATTCATGTTTGGAGGCAGGTGTAGTGGAGCAGGCATCGGAGGGGCTGGAGACGAGCTGCCCAGCAACATTGCAGTGGGAGAGGACCAGTCTGATGGATGTGAGTTGCAGGGAGGGTCTGCTCTGAGTTCACAGATTTTAGGTAAAATGTCTGATAAAAGTACAAAGTTCTGTGTTTGTGACCTTCTCTGTTCTGTCCACACACTCACAGCCTGAGCAGACTTTACCTCACTGTGTGTGTGTGTGTGTGTGTGTGTGTGTGTTTAAAGGTCAGTCACACAGGTGACTCACTGTTGTGCCTCACTTCTGCAAACACACACTCTGATGCACATTGAGTGGTAGACGCATGTTGGATGTATAAAGGATACTTTCACACAGGGAACATCTCAGCTGTGCACAAACTGTTTGTACTCTTATATATCTCATAAAGAATCCATCAAAAGGTTACCTTGTGTGATTGTAGGGGCTGTATGCAAATGCATGCTTTGCAGTGTGCATCTGCTGAGCATGTCTGCTTGTGTCAGTTTAAATAATGAGAATAACAAACAGCCTGACTGGGACTTATATAAAAAATACTCTTTCTAAAAGAAGTGATTGGCTGTTTGTGTGTTCAGTTGTTGGTTGTAATTTCCAGCCCTGTGCTGAAACAATGTTTCACAGTTGTGTAAATGTTGCCTGAGCACATAATGGAAGCAGTGGCATTAAACCTGGATGACAACATTTTAGCTTCAGCAGAAATCTGATTATTATGGCAATTATGTGAGGTCTGGATCACACTGAAGGGACTCGTTTTGCAATTATGACCAGCTTGCTCTGCATTTTCTAACTGACACGACTATTTACCATTCATCATTAATATAAAATGAACCATAATAAATGGCAATTTGTTTAGGCCAGTCTGTAAATATGTAAAGTAAAAATTCAACACAGTCTGCAAATGAGTACTAATGGAATTAGACAGATTATAAGGAAGAAAATACTGTTATATACATAGTTGTACTACAGTATTTATGCCTTTATGTGTAATGAATAATAAATCCCTTAATTAGTTCAGTGTGCTAAAGTCTACATGGCTCTAATTGATGAGCTTACTGAGATCTATTGAAAAGGTTAGTTGACTCTAAATGTGGACAGACTAAAGCTAGAGAAGATTAAGTAGGTACATTTTAAAATATACTTTTATACTGTTAATATGTCTTATTTTGAGTGTTTTAAGAAGCTTTGTATTCTAAATAAAAGGCAAGGCGCTGCATGGCAGTGAAAGAAGCACATCTGGAAGCTTCCCACACTGGCTGCTCCGCATACAACAAACACACAAAATACACTTCATTCAATCACATTGCTTTTGCCTTCAACTGGACATTTGTGGGTTTTTTCCTCCCTTTTTTGCCGGAAGACATTATCTTTGGCAAAAAACAAACAAACAAGTACAGAGACACATTTGTCTCCCTGACATGTTGAAGGCGGTTGTCCGGCTGAGATCCTGCTCACCCAAGGGCATCTCCTTCCAGATGTCAGGTTTGTTTGACCTGTGGATATTGTGATGTGTGTGCGGGATTGTGTTTGGGAAGCAGGCATTGTTCAGTGATTTTTATTTTTTATAAAGCTTCAGTGTTTGTTAAAATGCTGCATTTTTCTCTGTTACAATCTGCCATGCCAATTATGCCAAGCTATAATCTAATATGCAGTGAAACCCATATCAAAGTCTCAGTTTCATTCTATTTAGGGGTCATCTGTATATTTGGATTGAACCCAAGCTCACCAAAGCTTCAAGCTCTACTTTTGGATGTGTATGGTGAATTAATTTTAAGGTCATGCCCCATGTGTCCCTTGCACTACGCATTAAATGCATAGAGAGTGACAGGCAAAAATGATCTATACCCTTTGATCTCTGTGAGCGTCTCTCTTAAACTTAGTGCATCTTGCATGATCTTTATATTTTTTTTTTTTGATAAAATCTTGCAATAAAGATGCTCATTCCTGTATTTATTAAATACAAGGTTTGGGAAGAACACAGATCTCTTATGGTATTATCTGCTATGAGATTAAGTTTTGACTTTACAACCTTCAGTTTTCATAAATTATTTGTGCATTACCTAAATCTTTTTTTTGTTGTAACACAATAAGTGCAATTGCTGCTAGCTTATATTGATGAAAGTAATAGTTTTATTTTGTATTCCATCTGTCTGGGGGGGAAGATTAAGAAACTTACAAGTATCATGGGAGGTTTCCAAGGTGTAAAGTTTCAAGTTAAGAGAAGTCAGACTTCAGGGCGTAGCATCACACTTACTCAATCTATGGTTGGCATCCATGTCTTGGATCGATGAGGCTGAGGTCCATTGATTACTCTTGGATGGCCTGTAGCTGTAGGCGTTTGTGCACAATGACTGGAGCTTCACCTCTTTCTCTTGCAGTGTTATTTCGGTGAGTGCTTCAGTATTTTACGGTCATCAGGCACATTTTATAACCGCTCAGCTAACATAATGTAAGTTCCTCTCATGTCGACAGGTTTTCACCAGTCAGGGCGACCAAACAGCAGCGGAGTTCATGATACTTGGAATGTGAAATAGCTCTTTTGGGGCGTATCAGTGTTAGGGTGGGCTTATTGTTAATTTGGTTTACTCCCATAGATGCAATAAAGAAAACCCCTATTGCCATTTAGGGAGCTTTACAGTCTGAGCATAAAGCGATGAGCCATATCTCTTTACCTGTTAGTCGTTTGAAATGTGCAATGTGTGACAAAGTGAAGGGATGAAGAATAAACATTTCTATTAGTAACACTAAATAACTTGTTTTTATTCTTTTTTAATCAACCATTTTTTATGTCCTGGCCATGTTTTTACACTTACACAGAAGCTCCACTGCTTACTAAGGTGTCTTTGAATGGTGAAACAATTCTGTATGAAGCAGGACTCCTCTTTAGAAGTGCAGCACTGACTTTGTTTGCTAGCTTCAGAGGAATTTAAGGGATAAGTAACACCTTAAAAGACCCTTGTGGACCAGTTCGGCCAACGCTGCACTCCCTGGTTCTGGTTTCATTACATTTGATGCACTCCCATTGTGCGTAGGGTCGTCGCAGCAAGTTGTCTTATAAGTATTGTGAAGTGTAAGTGTAAGTATTGTTTGTGACACATGTGGTGTTAAAGCACTGTCAAGCTCACTCTAGATGTTTTCATCAGCCAACAAGGAAGGCCTTTTCTTCCTGGATGGACTAAAGTGTTGGTCACAGAACCAACCAATACACCTACAAGCAAGGAGAGGTGGTGCTGGAGTGGGCTTGATGGGTGCTAATGGAGGTGCACTGGAGGCTGCTGGATCTACTTGCAGATTTGGGAAAACTTTTAGTTTCTGACAACCAGCTTCTATTCACAACGTGGCACTAGAAGTCATTTTTATGCTCCTCTTCCTCACTAGGTGTCATTATTTTTACACACTACCTTTCATATTGTTAGCTATCAAACACCAGGTCCTTCATCACAGGTCTCACCTTTTTATTTTATTCATTAAAATATCCTTCTATAAAAATAAGAAATGGTAAATGTCAGGGCTACAGAGAGTCTGCATGCTGTCAGGTATGCAAATCTGTGTAGCTTGTTGCTTCCTAATTAGCACAAACCACATGCTATTTGTCATATATTTCAGATTAACAGGAAAGCTAATGCTCTAAACAGGTCTGAGCATCTTCTGTGATGTTGCAGCTGTTAATTCAGAAACCAACACCCACACCCTTTTATTTGCTTCTCTAAATGCAGGGAAAGTGAGAAAACTTCATTTTCTTTCCTAAATGCACAGTTTCTTGTTGACAGGGTAAAGCATGTGACAAACCATATAACACTCTGAGTTAGTGCAGAACTGCAGTTGTCAAGTCTGGTAAACACCCAGTAAAATGTCAGTGTCAGGTATAAAACCATGTATGAATGCACTGCTTATTTTCCACACAAATAAACACAGACATGCAATGGTCCATCTACCGTATAGCACACACGTGCACGTGTCACGTAAAAGAAATAGGCCTTAAAAATACACACACACTCCTACACACAAACACCCGTCACTTACAATAAGGTGGTGCCCTGCCACATGCTTCTCAATGGCATTACAGTGGCTCTCAGCCTGTTATGATCTCATTCCAAAAGCATTCAGCAGTGCCACAAAGCAATTCCAAACACATTTCCAAAGCACATTTTGCAGCGCTACAAAGTATAACATCCATCACTGAGGGAATAAGGCGTAATGACCGACAGTCACTGTAATAGTTGATTCCCCTGCCAAGGAAATGTGCGAGCGCACGAGACAGTTTGTCGATACCTTTTTTTTGTGTGAGTGTGTGTCAGTGTGTGATTGTGTTTGCACAGAGAGAAATGGATTTCCATGGATCCACTGTGCTAAGGTCAGGGCGTTCTCTCTCTGCTTCGTTGCCCATGCAGCTTTGTTATAGTTGTTAGAGCTTTTCCAATCCACCTTTTTCACTTAAAGTTGCCAACTTCTCTCTTCATCTGAAACAAAATGATTCGTCTGCTGTTGGTTTGTGATTAAAATGCACACTTTTGTCTGTCAATACTCCCAATTGCTTTTGTAGAATATAAAAAAAAGGTAAGGGATCACGGGGATGTCGGCAATGCCAGCAAATAGAGAGCTTCTTTTGTAAAAACGATAGATAAGGCGAGGAGTAGAAATGTAAAGCGAGAATCAAAGCAAGTGTGGAACCAGGAAAGATGAAACGGACAAGCTGATCAAAGAAAGTGGAGACAGCGATGTACAATTAGAGTGGAGAAATGGCACTGACGTTTGCGAGGTGTAAGAGAGGACACTGGAGGCACAAAAAAATGTGGTTTGTAGCATGAAAATGGTAGATAAATACTTGTGTTTGATTGCACTGATAAAAAATGTGTGAGGCAGCAGAAAGATTTAAAATAGAGGGCATGTGCTGTACAGCTGTAAATACTGGACAACTCTAAACAATGCATGGAGATAGTAGTGGGGTGTGTGTGTGTGTTTGTGTGTGTGTGAGAGAGATGGGGTAAAATGTTCTATATGGTTAACTTCACACTGAAAATGATATTTCTGGATTTCTTATTTTTAAATGGTGTGAAATCAGGTTGCTAAACTCCATAAAGACCCAAAACACCTGGAATCTTTAACCTCAATGTCTTGAAGTTACCTGCTCCAGCATACCTGATTAAAATTATTTCTTTTTAACGTGTCTTGTTCATCATGAAAGCAGACAGATCGATGGTCTTACTGCTTTATTTTGCTGAGCAAATTTGCTTTGTCATGAAGATCTTCATGAATATACAGAGATCCTCTTGATAATCCAGCCATCCAACCATTTGTACCACTTTGTCCCTAACTGGGTCGCGGGGGTGCTGGAGCCAATCCCAGCTGTCATCGGGCGAGAGGCGGGGTACACCTGGACAGGTCGCCTGTCCATCACACCCGCGAGGGGCCAGAACCCCCAGACCGCTTCTCCTCAGAGACCAGTCCACACCCCAGTGCACCAGATGCACGCCCTCATCCTCACCCTCATCCACACACACACACACACACACACACACACAATCATCCATGCAAAGCATACCACACCACCCCTCCCCCCATTTGTGTTGGTCCAGCTGCAAAACAAAGCGGTTTTGTACCAACATGCGCACCTCACTCACTCACATCATTTAAAAAGCAAAAAGTAAATGAATCATCACTCAAATCAATACTTTTTACAGCAAGGCGTTCTAGTTTTTTTCTCTTTTCATTTTTTTTGGCTGCATCTGGGTGTAGATTCATATATGTGCACCAGTCTGTGATGTGCACACATACAGTTGGACCAGCAAGATTGCACAATGTTTGGTTTGGTTGTTGGTACTTCAAAAAATCCTTCTTGCAAAGCACTGAGGAGGATCATGATGAGGAAGTGCTTCTTTTAGGAGAATTTGACACATTTGTACTCTTTTTTTAAATGTAGTCCGTACTCATGTGACTCCAGGTCAACTTTTATAAATCATAGAATCAAGATGTTTGATGGATCAAAAAGCTTCTGATCTGAATTATGAAGATTACATTTCAGTGGCTCAAGGACAACAACAGAAAATACCTTTTATTTCTGGCCATCGATGCAGTTTCATCTTCAGCACTGCTAACCTGTACTTGACCATGCAAAGTTGAGATGACTGTAGCAGTAAATGAAACAATTTAAAGGCATTTCTAATAAAAATATCACTGTATCTTGACTTCTAATTCACTCAGGATAAAAAAGTAAAAATCTCACACAAATCATCCCCTTTTCTTTTATTTCATCACATGACAGAAGAGACCAAGTGGGATTGATGTCAGAAATGGAAGAAAAA
>JBAMIG010000025.1:11554152-11565228 GCA_037177335.1 Kiunga ballochi
ACAGCATTTGGGGCCCCTCGAAGCGCCGGGGCCCAGGGCTGGAGCCCCGGTAAGCCCCTCCCAAAGTCCGGGCTTGGTTGCTGTCTAATCTTTGATTTGTGTGCTTCTTTCTCTTTTTATTTAATTCTTTCTTGCTTTGTTTTCATTCAGTTTGTCCCAATTCACAGCGTAAGGGTTAAATTATTACAAATGCGGTCAAATATGGGAAAATGTAAACTGCTTTAATCAAACTCCAAGCATGTTGATTTGAGTCTGATGGCGGCCATTTCTACATAAAGACAAAAGACTGAGCACAAAGACAGGAACATTAGCTTAGATGTCACAAAACATACATTTTCCTCACAATTACTGTCGTATAGTCCTGGATAAAGTGGGATCTGTTTGACTAACCAGTGCACATTAACATTAATGTGGCATTCAGAAATTCAGGCTACATTGTGGATTTTTCTTTTGACATGTTTTCATAAATGATGTATTTTTAATTTTATCAGGATTTCTGTTTGCATTTCTTTTTCTTTTGGAAATGATTTCTTTATTGTGCAACATGTTTTTTGCTTTATTTTGCATGTCATGAGCCAAAAAGCCGTAAAGATTCTGCAAAGTTGCCTAGTAGTAAAAAAAAAAAACTGGATGTAAAAAGGGTATAAAGAAAAAAAGAATGGTGACTGAGAAGAGGAGAGGCAGATGGCTTTAGGCAGAAACAGTGGGGTTAGCCAAGATATCCAAGTCTCGTCTCCAGCAGTCTTCATCTTGGCAAATTGGCCTGGTAAGGTCCCTGGATGCTCTCCTCATTATACAGAGACCAGGTCTGGTTGTAAAAGACTGAATCCTCTTCTAAGGCAGGACATAACTCTCTAACTCACTCAAACCAAGGATCCTGACACCCAGATCAGTTTGCAGCATGTAAGGTACGCTCTGAACACATTTCTCAGTCTGGCTATAAAACATGCACTTTGGTGTTAAATCTACCAAAACAGTCCCGTATTTAACAGTTTAATTCATTCTGCCGGATGGATTTTACTATTTAAACATCAGCAGTCAAACCGAACTCACAAGGTTAATTTATAACACTTTTGTTTTCCTGTGCTTGTAAGATAGAGAGATGTGTATGTATGTAATGCACTGGGGTTAATTAGCTTCACACCACTGCCATCTATCAAGCTAATGCGTAGGCTCTGGCCCCCCCGACAGCTACATTACACACACACACACACACACACACACACACACACACACACACACACACTAGCAAAGGCCAGTTTAGGTCATAATCATACCTCTGTCAGGTCTTTGAATGACAACAGACTTTAAGTTACAGCTCAGGAAGTCATTTTTTAGCACGGCTTGCTGACCATACAGAAGCATTTGTGAGAAAATTTCCCCTCGTTTCCAGGAGAATTTGACCGTATTCTCATCTTTGTGATCCTTTTGTGACGATGCACGTTGAAGGGAATTTTCTCAACTCTGGTCCACAGTTTGCACAGAGAGAGCGACGGGCCTGCATCATTAGGTTTGTCCGAATCCAGCTGGTAGTTATCTGCTTTGCTCCCATGTGGGATTGAGTCTGATCAATAGTGAGGGCTGGAAAGTGTTCCCCTCTACCGCCAAACCATTAAGGTACAGACAGGACAGACCTAATTGTCTACTATTGCAGGAATTCATAGCTATTGGATTGCTTGGTTTATTTTGAGTTCCCTGTAAAAACTGTGGTAATTAGAGATATTCTTTAAACTAACACTTTTCCCAGCACTCAACAAAAGTAGACACGATTATCATGCTGCTTGCTTTGGGGAAATTGTATCAGGGCTTTAATTGAGGACGGTGTTTATTAAGAATTCATCTGTTTTTTTTAGGTGAAAAGTTTGGAGTTAAGTTTCTAATGAGTGTTGAATGCACTAGATTCTGACTAAAAATAGGTCGTTCTGAGCATTTGTGCCTTAAAGCCTTAAAATTTTCATTCATAATAAAAATGCCATTGTTTCAGAGCTCCGTGGAGACGTTAGTAACACGAATAAGCTGGGATAGATGTGTATTACCAAATTCCATTTTGAGATGTTGCAACATCTAAGTTATTCAGTTTATAATGCAGCAAAGCAACTTTTCCTACTGAAGATGTTGCAAATGGTCACTCCAGATATCAGCCAGCTAGTTATACTAAAACGTCCAAAACCCCAAACGGAAAATCAGTGCCTGAGCAGACACAAACTAAAACTAAAACTGAGCAATCCAAGCTCAACCAAGTTTATAACGAGTTAATCTAAAAGAAAAACAACAAGAGGTTTGATTTAAGCTTAAATCACAAACAGGTTTAGTCACAGGTAGTCAAAGTCTGAAGGCCAGGTTGGCAAACTGGGTCACAACCAGGCCCAGCTGCCCTGAATGGAGGTGGTGATGGTCCAGAATGTAGGCCAATCAGAGCGAGCCAGGAAGAGATCCCACCAATTAGCAGGTCGATGGGGGGAGGTTGAGAGAATATCGTCCAATCCGGTCGTCCAGGAGTCTGTCGGTATCAGCAATAGGCTGGAGCCGTAACAGTTGTTCAAGTCATCTATCAAGTTATGAACAGAGCAGATTTAATTTGATCGTGAACTCCCCGACTGGCTGCAGAGTCACACGAGCTGCGGCTTTAATTTCATATACATTAACATTTTTAGGAATGAAATGTTTACAGTGGTGCTGCACAGTGAGCAGCAGATGTCGTATCTGCCACGTGTCACATTCTTTCATTTCTTATTAAATGGATGTCTTTTTATTTAGGTGTCTTTTATTAACTTTCTACAGATTTTAAATAGTGTGTAAAGGATCCCTGTAGAGCCTTATCCTAACCCTTCTTAAAGGGTTTGTTATGGATTTTGAAGTGTTATAATCTGTGTTTGTCTTCATTTCTTGCAATGAAGCCACGTTCTTCATCTCTAGTTGTTCATCTTCTTAGCATCAGGGATTTTTGACCCACAGGGAACTTTAAATGGTAATGTTGGAGAAACTTCCCTCCATGCCCAGCACCCCATTAAAGTTTGCACTAGAATATTATTGTTTATTAAAATTGATGGCAATCCCTTCAATGATTACTGAAATTTCAACTTGGAGCTGAGCGATAGTCTGGCGGGACTCTGGGAATTGGAGACCATCGATTTAATGCACATAACTGTTGGGTATAAAAATGCAGAAGCATCACCTCTGTGATAAATGTGTGAGATTAAGAAAATGTTAATTGAAACAACACATCAGCCTGTTGTATTTTATTACCTCTCTTTCTCTCTCTCATGTAATACACTCACACTAATTCATTAGAGCAAATGGAATAAAGGGGATTGAAGGTATAATCTTCTTCCCGGCGATGTGAGGAGAGCGACCCTTAATTCCCACCTCTTTCTCCAGCTCCTCGCTTTGAGAAAGCCCAGAGCCTTTGGCAACCAGCGCAACATAAATGATTTACAACACTCAAATGTTACATGACATTAGACATGCTCAGGCTAAGTAGGTTCTTCTTGGACTTGTACACACAGTGTGTGTATTTCTGGCAGATCAGTACACGTGGGACCACATAAATGTCTGCAGAGATGGTTGGTTTTTGCATGTGCAGGTGTGGAAGACAGTACTGGGTCTATGTCTGCAGCAGGCAGCCCTGCAATGTGTCTTTCCCTCTCTTACTCTTTGTTCCTTTTTTTGCCTCTCTACTTGTGCAGTAATGACTTCAGGAAATACGACAAGACAATGATAGTGTTGTGTGTGCACGAGTGTGTTTGTGTCACTGCTGGTGTGTTTTTCCAGCCAAGAAGTAAAATAACAAAAGATCAAAGTATCAGGTTTACTGGGGTTTCTTTCTCGTTCTTGTTGCAAACAAATCCTGCAGTCCAGCAGCCAAGCAGTCATTTCTCTTTGAATATTCACATATTTAAATGTACACAGAGTAAAAGACTGGCATGAGCTCACACGATGCACACACACACAGTGGACAGCCACATGCACTCAACTTGTTAAAGGAGTTGTTTTCATCTGGCGGCCTGGCTTTGATTTGCTTATATCTATATAAATTATACATACACGTCCTGGACTTTATGAAAGTTTTCGTTCCCCAGGCAGAGTGAATAAATAAGAATCGAATGTCTCACACAACTCCTAAATTCACTGCAAAAAGTGAGACGTTATCCTGCCACAGAAAATCCTAAATACCTGAAAGATATCCAGCCACTAAAGAAGAGACGCCTCGGATTCATTGATTATCATGGAGCTCATACTGTTAGATCAGTTGAAACATCTGCAATTCAGCTGTTTTTAAAACAAACTATTGCTACTTAGCAATGCTAAACATGCCGCAATAAATGACAGTAGTCCCGTCCCCAGATGCAGTCTAATGCAGCCTCCTTATAATAGACATGAATGTCATGGCAACAGTGACTGCAGGAGAGTTCGGAGTGACGGTGCTGCTATATACATCCCGAGATGATCAGCGCATCGAGGTTTTTAATCTCCATGTGTGACAAACAGTTTTACGAATGCTGGAAGTGGTATAACTAAGAGTTTTACCGTGTAAAAGTCTTTATCCATCCCTTCATTTCTGCTTTTATTGCCAGAGAAACATGCAACTCTTTATCAAATATTAAAATAAAACTTTGGGAAGCAGAAATGGAAATGCCGTGGGGCTGAAACAGTTTGGCTTTCCTGTGAAGAATGTGCTTCAGCATTTTGAAGGACTTTCCAAAAGTCCTCTTTGGTTTCTGTCTGCTTTTTATTCTTCTCAGTCCAGATCATCCCAAACTGCTTCAATCACGCTGAAGTCCAGGAGCCGGGGAGGATTTATCATCGTTTAAGATGCCAGTGCAGTTTTAGTGTAATGAGGCACAGCTCAACTTCTCCTCCTCATTTTTGAGCTTTTGACAACCAGCCATCCACCAAGGCCATCTCTGATGAGGTTTCAGTGAAGCATTGTCTGAAGGTCCAGAGAAGAGGGAAACAAAGCTCTTCTTTTTCTTTGGTCAAAAATAATAATCAAAATTCTTGAGCATGTTAAGGCAAGCAAACCATAACAGTACTGACATGGTAACGCTGGAAACAGTGCAAACGGTTACATACTTAGAGAGAGTAAAGATGTTACTGGAGGTTTTTTCAACCTGCTTTTAAAAACAATTAAAATGAAGTATATAGGAAGTGAAAGGGTTTTACCAGCCAGAAGAGCAGAACCATTAAGAGTTATGGTCCTATGTCAGGTCTTTGCTAGATCTTTATTCTTATACTCTTACAGACATCACTTTCAGATACTATTAACCTGATGCAGAGTTTTTTTTATACCTGCCACCTCTTAGTTTTAACCCTATTCACACCTACACCTCGGTTTTTGGCAGATGCTGCACACAATGCATAGATATGGAAGTTTTCAGTTACTACCTCTTATTTAAAACAAACATTTATTTGGCTGTCACATATTGTTAAATGAGATTTTTTAGATGTTTCTCAACAAGTTGGGACCATTTCTGTGTCCTTGCAAAAGGTGGTAAATAAGCGTCCAATGGAATGGGTTTGTCACTGTGTCGTGGTTTGCATGATACGTCCCCTTTAAGTTTCTGGTGTTTCAGAAGCATCAGCTGATGCTGACTCAAGGGTAAAAGCAAAAGAAAAAAAACTGAGCTCAAGCATTTTTTAAGGTGTTTTGTAATGAACACCACTATGATGTAACATTTTGGTGCAATTTCCACAATAATGTTCCTTTAAACCCCATGATAGTTTTTAGCATTGATTAGCAAGTGAGAAAAAACATTTTTAAAGAGAAGAGGCTTTTTTTTTTTTTTTTTTTTTTTTTTTTCAACCCTGAAAAAGTGCAAAAAACTTTTAAGCATTTTAGCTGCCTTTAAGACATGCAGGTTGCAGCATGTGCAGTAACAACATCCACCACAAGAACCATCACTGAGTGGATAGTTACATGTTTTTTCGCTCTGCTAAGCCGATGGTGAAGAAGTTTACTCAGTCCCCCTCTGTGGGATCAAACTCTTTCCCATTGAAGCCAGTGGGATCAGCTAACATGTTTACATGACACACATATTTTCTAGTTGGCATTTTGTCAGATCAAACCTGCTCCGTGTAAATGTCACACCATGGATCATTATAAACTCTGAAGCTTAGAAGGCAGGAGTGTGTTAAAAGTGTGTTTCTGTTGCTGTTTAGTCATTTTACAAAGAAATAACTTTATTCTCCTACAACAACATCCTGCAGGCTTACATGGTAGCTGACATATTTTCTGCCATTTTAACTACGGCATCTCTGAATGGACAAATAACTGAGGTGAGGGAACTGGCTTTAAAATTGCATTACAAACTTTAGAGCTGCTGCAGACCCAGCTGCAGGTTACCGTGGCAACGCCTCAGAACATACATTACCAGCTGCTGCAGACCCAGCTGCAGGTTACCATGGCAACGCATCAGAACATACGTTACCACACACTACAATCTGTCCTATGTACCTGCTCTCATACTGGACTACCTATACCCCATAATAGCAGAAAAACAAAGTCATGTGACTCAGTGACATCAGCTGCACGTCGTCCATACTGTACTGCTGCACTTTTAATAGAGACGGTGTGATTGTCGGGTGTTTCCTTCTTCACTATAACAAGGTTTGTCATCATTGGTGGAAATCTAAATGCAGCTAACTATCACGATGAGATTTTATAACTAGGGTTCACTTCTCTGTTTACTCTGTCTGGAAATAGACTCAATGCTCAACTGTATTTAAAAACCACTTCTAGATTCAGGGAGTGGAGGGGTGGCCTAGCTTACTTCCAGTCCTGACCCAGTGAATGTTTGCAGGACCAGTTTGGGTTAGCTTTTGCTAGTGGGGGTCAATGCTGTCTGAATTGTGATTGAAAGTGGGATTCTTTGACATTGATCGTAATGAAATCCATTGTTTTCAAATGTTCTTACTGTATTTTATACCTGCTAATAAAACTAAAAGAAAATCTCATATTTGAATTAATTTTTACATCATCCTGGTTATTAGTGTTGAATTAAAAAAAAACAAAACAAACCCAAACCATAAATTTTGTTTATAAAAACACAAGATAGGTCTTACCGTGAACACTAACTTGTTACCCAAATTATTATTTTTTCTTCCTTTAAAAAAATGAAGATTTATGTAACTAGATTTAATAATCCTTCTTTATCTAATATTTAATTTTGCTTCCTGATGCAATACAGTCCTGAAATCTGAGGCAATTACAGCAAACCTTGCAAAATAAAAACCCTAACCTTCTTCAAAAGATAAAGGACAAGTATAGATGCAGGATGACAGAAACTTCACATGCTGCCTAAAGGGAATAGTCAGTGAGTAATACACTTCAGAAACAGTCTAGACTCACAAATACACACTCATACACACTTAAATGCGTAGTCTTCACACTCCTCAGGCCAGTGTATCAGTGGGTTGAGCTGTCTTCAGCAGTTGAAAGAGCTTTTATTTCTGTAAGTAAGGTTGAGTAAAAGACGGGCAGCTGACAGCCCTCATGCTTTGCTCGTCATTGGCAGTGAAATCTTACTGTTGATGAATACCAATAAGTAGCCAACATTAGTGTGTATGTTTGTGAATGTTGGAAAGTACAAGGTAAATGCCTCCTCACCCAGCTGTCCCCGTCTGTCAGGGGTAAAATCAATCTACCTTCGGCCTGTTGCCTTACCCATCACTATTAGCATTTCTGGGTGTTTTCTCTCACTCTCAGCCTCTTATCTATTTTTGAGGGTTTTTTTGTCAATCTGTCCTGCTGTTTGGTTTGGCTGTCTTCTCCGTCTCTCCATCTGCATCAGATCCTCTTTCTACCCTTAATCTGTCAGTCATCATAGCAGGGGTGAAAAATTACACTTTGCATTGCTAGCTGACCTTTTTTCTTACCTGTATGTATTCCATCATTATATGTGTTTCTACTTTATTTGAGCTTTTTCTGTTTCTACCTATTTTGTTGAACTACTTTTTAAGCTTTGCATTTATGAACTCTTAACGCCGCTGTGATGCTTTTAATGTTTTATGTAAACCACTTTAAATAGTCTTGCACATAAAATGTGCTCTATGAATCCATTTCATCTGAATTTTCCTCACTGTTCTCCAGATTCCCCAGATCAGCTATGCCTCCACAGCTCCTGAGCTGAGTGACAACAGTCGCTATGATTTCTTTTCCCGTGTGGTGCCACCGGATTCCTATCAGGCCCAAGCCATGATGGACATTGTCACAGCGATGGAGTGGAACTACGTCTCCACGCTCGCCTCAGAGGGCAACTACGGCGAAAGTGGGGTTGAAGCCTTCATCCAGATTTCCAGAGAAACTGGTAGGAGCTGTAATTTGTTTTTCCAGCTGAAGCTAAGCACAGGATTCAGCTTTGCTAAACTATGTGTGGTTTTCAGGCACTGTGACACACATTGGAGTATTTTATTTTGAAGTTTTACCTCGCCTTTTGGCTTGTCACGCTTCATTTCTTGTACAAAGCATTTACCAACCCTTTGCTTCTTTTTTAAAATTCTGTATATCAAACATAAAGAAGAAAGATGAACCTGTGAGAAACCTTAGCTAGATGATAACTGGTGCACTCTGCAATTGTAGTGGAACCAAAGTAAGGATTGAGTTGAAAACCTGTTGTTTAGATCTCCAGAAACACTACAGGGAAAGTTCAGTCTTTGTGCAAATTGCAGGTTTATCTTGTAGATTGTAGACAGATGAACAAGCATTTCCTGGACACTGTATTTCCTCGTCTCCCTACGATCATGTAACTGTGCTGTGGCTCTTTCAGTGAGGTCCAGCTCTTCAGACATGTTTGCTGTCATCAGGGATCATTCAGGGTTTTAGAAATACTGAGGTCCATCACATCTAACAAAGGGATTGTCTTAAAATGGAAGTAACAAACCGCTACTAAATTTCCACATGTGGGATGAATAAAGTACTTCTATCTATAAGATGGATTAACCCCCCTGATCTTAGGGACATTTCATTTTTCAGGAAAAAATTTTAAACAACCGACCGATGGAAACTTTCTTAACATGTTTAAGAGGTTGGAAGTTTTCCCACACACCAAACTCTGCTGTTGTTTTTTTTGTGGAGCTGAAATATTGGCACACATACCTGCACCTCCGACTGAAGGGGGCAGTGCGCTGTTGCACCGCTACACCATGAAACATTTCATACATGAGCATGCAGGAGAGTAAATGATTTATATCAAACCTTAGAATTGATTAATTTTACATTGTGTTCATGTAAATGATAATTATGAGATTTCAGTTTAGTTTAGTTAGCTGCACATCACTAATTAATCTTCTCAGATAACCATTTAGCTTAATAGCATTTACTTTTAGAAGTAAACAGCAGAAAAGTACTAGAATCCAGACTCTGGTGTCTTCAGCGGAGCGGCCATGGTGCGTGTTGTGCTGCAGAGTTAACATCTGTCGCTAATGCAACATCTCCGTTTCCCTGTCGCTTCTATGTGATTGTATCAGTCAGAGCAAAGAAAAAGATACTACTCATTTACCTTTTATGTAGCACAAGTGATGCTTATAGTAGCAGCTTTTCACAGCTGCTTCATTCTGTGGAAAGCCTTTTCTTTTACAGTTCATTAAAACCCAGCACACATCTGAAAACAGCAGGGCACACCAGTAATTAATAAGGCTTAAACTCGTGAGTGTTATTGCCTCATTTCATCTTCTTTTTTTAGCAAACGTATTCCTCTTTGGTGTTTAAATGAAGGTATCTTCTGCAGAAAAATCAGGACTTGGTTTATCTTATAAAACTGTAGGTGCTGCGCTGAGTCATAGCCATGGAAATGCTTCAAACTGTACTATTTAAAAGAAGAATCAATAACCCAATCAGCCATTTGTCTTGTTTCTGCAACAATACTGCATATTAGACAAGAATCCACACACATTTTGAGGAGTTTTGGGGTCACATCTTGCCATCTACTTTCCCAACAATCCCATTTTCTGTGGATTTTTTCCTGTGTTGTTCTCTTGTTCTGCATTATGCTTCATGTAGCCGGGTGATGAGACCACCGATGTGACTAGCAGAGGGTGAAATTATCACCGTATCAGGTGTGAGTTCCACCTCAGTCAACCCTGATGCGCACACACAAAAATAAAACGTAAAACGTTTTAAAATCATTGCGTTTCTTTACATGATGATGGTTTTCCATAGGTTGCTTTATTGGATGGTTGGTTTGTGACACGCTCATTCTGGATTTATGTAGTTTACTGTTATTTCATGGTAAATACACAAGCTGTATTTAAAGTGCAAAACAAAACAAAGCAGTTAAATGAATAATTAGGAAGTTAATGAGCAGGAGCATTAAAACTTCTTGATTCTTCTAAATGTTTCATTTCAGTAAAATTGAAAACATTTAGGGACCTAAAAAACTTAATGTGTTTATTTTAAAACAAAGTCACCAAATATGTACAATTGATGTTTTTTTTATTTAAAATTCTCCTTTTTAAGGAAAAAAAAGAGTCCTGTTGGGTCTTTATCCCGACCCTTTCTGTTACAGAGGCAGGGACAGGGATGTCTAAAGACTTGCCCTCTACGGATGACAAAGTAGTTATCAGCTGCTGGTGAACAATGTTTTACTAGTTACTGGAAAAAAGTAACTAGTTAGTTACTAGTTACTACATTCAAAAGGTATCTTAGGTATGTTTTGATGTTTTGCAACAAAAAATGTAACTGAATTTATTTTAGTTACTTTTTTATACAGATTTATTTTTTTTAAAGAAAGCTTTCATTTAACTCATAAGTTCTTATAACTTAATTGGTGTTTCATGAAATATGATACAAATAAAGAGACACATCCATATTATTTTTTGTATATATTTTCTTGAGTCAGGCCAGCAAGTAATTTTAATACATATTTTAAATAAAAAATATAACAGCTGCTCAGATAAATAATCATTCCACATTTTATCATAATTTATATAAAATATTTCCTCAGTTATTTGCAGGTATTGAAACTTTCACTTTTTTATTTCTTATACAAGTTTAAATTATCATATAAATTTCGTTCCACTTCACGATTGTGTCCCACTTGTTGTTGATTCTTGACTACAAATTTAAAGTTTATATCTTTA
>JBAMIG010000025.1:11591322-11610057 GCA_037177335.1 Kiunga ballochi
GATTTGTACTGAATCCAGAATGTATGACATTTCATGTTTTTTAATTGCATTACAGGAAATAAAGAACTTTTTCACAACATTCTAATTTTCCTAGACAGTCCTGTATGTATGTATATGTATGTATATGTATGTGTATATATATGTATATATGTAATTGTATATATATATGTATATATGTAATTGTATATATATGTATATATGTAATTGTATATATATGTATATATGTAATTGTATATATATGTATATGTGTATATGTATGTATATGTGTATATGTATATATGTGTATATGTATGTATGTGTGTATGTATATGTATGTGTGTATGTATATGTATGTGTATATGTATATATGTGTATATGTATATATGTGTATATGTGTATATGTGTATATATGTGTATATGTGTATATATGTGTATATGTGTATATATGTGTATATGTGTATATGTGTATCTGTATATGTATATCTGTATGTGTGTGTGTATATATGTATATGTGTATATATATATATATATATGTATATATATGTGTATATATATGTATATGTATATATATGTGTATATATATGTATATATATATATATGTGTATATATGTATATATATGTATATGTGTATATATGTATATATATGCATATGTGTATATATGTATATATATGTATATGTGTATATATGTATATATATGTATATGTGTATATATGTATATATATGTATATGTATGTATATATATGTATATGTATGTATATATGTATATGTATGTATATATGTATATATGTATATATATGTATGTATGTATATATATATATATATATATGTATGTATGTATACACCTTAGATCCTTTCCTTCTGTGAAGACCTTTCCCACTTTTCCTTGGGAAACAGCTCAAAGTGTTCTTTCTGCTTTGCTTTGCTTCTCGGTCCGCTCAGCAGTGTGACGATGCTGTAATTTAGCTTTTTTTTTTAACTCATAAGGTTTTCTTAGCTTGGTTATTTTACATTAGTATAAACTTCCTTTCTCCTTGACTCTGCAAACTACAGGCTTTGGTGAAAAACGGGCGAATGGAGCTGCCAGTGTTAAACCGTTTACCTGTAGGTGTTTTTGGCTGAAAAATGGACTGAAATAAACTTAAGTCTAAAGGGATTTTATTTTTATATAATTTGTTTGTATAAAATGTACCAAATCCTTTGTATGGGTGCTCTGTTGTTCTAAATGCTGCCTAATTTATCCCATCCAATAATCCTCACACAGTTCCATCTATCTGTTTTCATGCACTCTAAACTACACACAAACACTGTAATTTTCACTGTATTTATTATTGTATATTGATAGCTTGATAGTACAGTTTTTTTTTCTCATTGGCTTGTTTTTATTACCATGCACCATGGTTTTAGACAGTTTCTGTTCTCTGTTTTGCTTTACATGCTGCATACTTGACAATAAAACAGACTTTCACCGTAGGCTCTCACATTATATGAAATACTAACGGTCACAATGTTTTTCACAGCCATGCTCCCTCATCATCAACATAAGGCTTTTTTAGGATTTAATATCTGCCCCTATTTGCACTGGAATATGGTTATTCTGGTTGCTCTGGTTTTGTGCAGCTGAATTTAGAACAAACATGAATGTTGTTGGTCCTTAATAACACTTTGTTGTAAGTATTAGTTAAATCTATTGTCACCAGATGGTGATGTCCCAACTCTAATGTGCTGACCACCATCCCTTCTCTGGTCCCTGTCTGTGTTTTTAATATTGATGGATATTCAGAACGTAATAAAGGTTTATTCCACTTAAAGTTGGGGGGGGGGGGGGTTTGTATAATTTTATTTAAATTTTTCCCTAAAAGGACTTCTGTTCTTTACAGCTTATCACATAAGCTGCAGTCAAAATGTGTCGTTATAGATGATAACAAATAAACACAGCCGACCCAGTTGAAAAGAATTCCTGCAAACATTTGTGCATCGCTCCATTGCATCAGACCAGTTCTTTTGTTTTTCTTTGTTACTCTTTCCAAACTTTGTTGCCATTTAGCGACGACTACAGTTTGCCTACACGTCCCCCTGCTGACAACCCTGCACGACCTTTTATTATGTATTCTTTTTGTTCCAAACAAGGAACCATGACTAAATGTGTGTGGAGCATCCCTTCTGATTTGTGAGTACTGAATGGAAACCAGCTCATGACAGGACATGCACTGAAGGGCAGTGTCCAGTCAGCTGGCTTCAGTCTGGAGTCTCTCGGCGCTGCATCCGTGACATTTTCACAGTTCTTTGCTGCTCATTCCTCACTCCAATTCCTTCTTTTTGTTCAATTTCACATACTGATTTTCTTTTTTTTTTTTAATCTCCACTTCACTCTCTGACCCTCTTTGTCTTAGTTACTCATGAGATCATCCGCCGTGACTTGTACCTGTGGTATAATGCTCAACATGAGACACTGCGAGAAAGCTCAAGGGCAGTGGCAGAACCTACACTTTATTAAAATGTCAGCATGTCTCAACGGGTCAGCAGGTATGCCAGTTTTTGTAGAGTCAGAGCAAACACACCTCTTATTGACTCAATGTCTTCATGGACTCACAAAATCAGAAAAACGCTAACCTATCGATGTTGGCCTATTTATTATGAATAGCCAGTGAAATCAATAAGAACAAACTATTTTCCATGTCTGCTTTGCACTTTCTTTTTATTTATTTTATATGCTTGACCCCAGAAATAATCAAAGTTATTACATAGATTTTTTTTTTTGCACCATACAGAAAGACCCCAGAATAAATGGGTCTCATAGCAGTTGCTCCATCAACCAACAGCTATACATCATCTAGCATAGTTTGATCTGACGTTGATATCTTGTGTTGTTCAAAAGGGTTCTTTTCCTGAGGGCACTATCAAGTCTGTGAAGCTAGAGAATTGCACAGCACCATGAACGCAACGTCGCACAATGACAAATATCAGACTTGCAGACAGTCTGCCTGCAGCAGATTTGGAAAACAAGGACACAATCCCAGGATGCTAACATTGTGTGAAAAATGCATGCATGGGTGAAGTAAAAGTGAAACAGTCAACAGTTGCAACATCAGCGTACCTGTTCCCGCTCGTGCCTTACAAGATATGTGATTTAACTCTATCGCTCCCATGTGACACAAACCGGCTGTAACTGCATTTTCTCGTGATGGTGCAAATGTAGACAAAGGAAAGTATCTTCTGAAATATCTGTTAAGTAAGATATACAAGAGAAGTAGTTTCAATGTCAATATTTCCTACACAAGATGTGCTAAATGAAGTACGCAACACACACACGGAAGTAGATGTGAATGTGTTTGTTACAAGTTAATTAGCTGAATAGAATAAAGAGCGACATCCATGTTATACAGGTAATAACAAAATAAAACCTTTTTACATGAATAATGATTGAAATGTATGATTGCATGTTAATTCTGGGATGAACACCCCACATGTACGCCTGTGTACTTCAGCACAGCTGTTATTGGGAAGCATGACTTGGATTTAGTGAGCAGAAGATCATCTCACAGCCTCAGAGTGATGACTGTAATGCATCAGTGTGAAGTATGCCCGCTGTGGCCTCATGACAGGACGCTGATAGAACTGTTTACTCATGCTTTTGCTGTCTGCAATTGTCTTCGAGCTATTTTGTCTGTTCTAAGGAGGAAAGACAATGTCACTTGTCAGAGTTGTTTTGTGTTTACTGCCTTTTTTAGGCTATTTTTGTGCAACTGTTTGGTGAAATAATTTTTTTGACCATTTACTCTTTTGGCTTTCTAATTACAGCGTTATTACTCCCATCTTCGTCGCATCATCTTTAATTCTGATGCCTTCATTTAAAAATGTAATATGTTTGCTTCTCTTTATTTGTTTCACACGTGATTCTTCCTTTGTCATCTAATTTCTCCAATTTTATTAACTTCCATTTCCTCTCAGTGAGAGGTGCGATTTGGCTCTCTCTCTTTGTGATTACACGAGGCAAAACACAAAGTAAACTCATCAAATAATCATATTTTACCATCTTGAATTACTGCGTTTTGAATAGAGAGATTTGTAATACCCCAGACAATTGCTATCATTGTTGTCTGCAGCTTTCTTCTCTAAAAGGGGAAGGATGAAGCAGAGAGATGGGTAAAGATGGAGCAACAAGGATTTCTAGAACATTAGGCAATAAAGAATTGTTTGTTTCTACAGCTGGGACATGGAAGTGATGTTCCTGTGACATATTTAATGTTTGGACACATTGAAGTCTTTGAATTGAGGTGGATATCGCTTCATGGTTCTCTCCCTTTTGACAGGTGACCTAACGGCTGTTGTTCTGCAGGACGTTTGATCATAAGCAGCTGTGTACATGCTTCATGTTTGGAGGGGTTCACGGAGCTGATGTGTTATGTTTCGTTTTTTGTCTTGCTTCACAACAGATGTGTTATTAATAAACAGTGCTTAATGGTTTTTATGAAAACCTTATACTTCAGCTCACAGTTATAATTTAAATTAAAATGCAACAGAGACGCTTTTTTCATTTTCAGCTGCATTTTTTAACACATTAATAAAATGATTTACCAATCATCCAAACTGCATTTCCACCTTCAGACGTCTCTTTGTGCAACTTAATTAAAATAAAGTATGATAAAGAAAAGCCCAACAAATATGCGCCACAATTCAATGTGAAATTTCTGATTTAAAAAATAAAATGCATGAGCAGAAATACTTTCATTTTCATTACATACCTGCATTTTTTCATCCAATCTGCATTTTCACCTTCAAGACTGCTCATTTTGTGACACCACTAAAAAGAGAAAGACAAGGTTTTTTTTTTGTTTGTTTTAATGCAAAATCCAATTTCATTTTGTAATCCCACATGGTGCAGTGGAGTGATGTCACTTTGCTTCTGACAGACAGTGCTTCACATCTAATATGGCAGGTAGAGGATATGGTGATGAGAGATCCTACACTGGCTGCTTCCCTTTCAGAATAAATCCCAAAGGTTGCAACCGTTTGGAAAATGATAGATACAAGTCTCTGCATCTCTCGGATGATTTAAAAAGCAGCTAGCATGTTCACAATGTGGCCACTGATGGTCTGGTGTGTCATCAGTTTGAGTGTCAGTGATTTACTTCACAGCATCACTTTCATCCCGTCTTTTCTCTCTATGTGGGATAAAAAAAGCTTTCTGATTTTTGCAGCTGCTTAATAAACCATCGTTGTTGGATTTGTGACAACAGAATTTATTTGTTTGTGATGACTGAGACTGTGATCAAAACTTTAGATGTTAGAATTTATCACAACTGCCATTGAATTACTTTAGTTATCATGTTCATCCAGATTCTGATCACTGAAAAGCATCCAAAGGAGTTGAAATGGCACTTCAGTCAAATATGAAAGCACTGAAGAATTTTATATTAACGCTTTAGTTGAAATGCAAGTCTTAAAGAAATCATGTTTTCTAATGACTATCTGGGAGATTTTTCCATTTAATATGAAAAGCAAATAAGTGGAGTTTTTTTTATTATTATTATTATCTGTAATTATATAGTGCTTTTCTAGTCATATTGACCCCTGTGTGTGTGTGTGTGTGTGTGTGTGTGTGTGTGTGTGTGTGTGTGTGTGTGTGTGTGTGTGTGTGCGTGCTTCATCTTTTGGGATTCCAGGTCTTCTAGTTAATAAACATCTAATTGCTTCAAGTTCACCAGCAGCAGCATTTCTGCCTGTGTAATTGGCTTGCAAGTGTAATATGTGGTTGCGTGTTTACATATGCATGTGAGGAAGAGGCAATGAGAAGGAGCTAATGAAGGCCCATAGGACTGTCACTGATGTAATCAATTCTTAAAGCATTTTGAGACATTCGTAACAGACCCAGTGTAAACAGCACTCTGGCCATATGGAAGCTTTAACCATGTGCATGTGTCTGTGCACATGTTCCTACCTATTTGTTATTCTGTGCTTATTTGAGAGTGTGCATGAGCACTCATTAATAAGCAATCATTTTATGTGTCAGTGAAAGCCCATTGTGATTATAGTCTGGCGGGTTCGGTTCTCCAGCCAGACATGCACTGTTCTTTCATAACATTAATTAGGTACCATGAATCTCTTTGAGGTTGTTGTTTGTGCATACTGGGAGAGGATGTGGAAATATTTATGGGGGAAAAAGTCTGAAGCTTACTAACCTTTCCTTCCAGCACACTGATTTGTTCATACTGCTGTAGTTTTGTCCTAATAGAGCTCCGCTTTTAGTGACAAATAAAGAGCTTGAATAACTTGATATCATTCCACAGCATTGGCTTAAAAGAGGCCATGTTAAGTCTGATAAGTCAAATAAATAATAAATAAGTGAATTATCCTAGTTTCCATCAGATTGTATTAACTTATGGAAAGGTGATGTGTATGCCGTTGTGTATACATTGTGTTGACATAGTTTTTTAGGCTATATTCATTTGGGTCCACCTCCTGGTGGATGCAAGTGATGTGATTTGCTCTGATTTAACTCAATACAGCCTTTTCATTGTGTAGTTATACTTAGATGACATTTAATTGTCTAAAACCAATGTACCGCAACCTTCTTTGGGTCAATAAATGAAAAATAGCTGGACATAAAACACAAATGATTATTTCTGAGATGTTTACTGCCTCCTTTGCATTTTAAAATGGATTTAAAAAACCTGATTTCCAGGGTTTTGTTCCACATGAGTACAGTTTGCAGCCCAGAATATTTATCTTTTTGACTTTATGATGTATTTCCATGATGCACATTGCACTTGTTAAATTCATCTGGCAGTAAGATTTACTTACGTTAACAGACAAATGGGAGGATTGCTTCAGAGATAAAAAAAAAAAAAAAGACATATAGGAATAAAGCTTTCACATAGAAGAAGGAAAAACATGATATTTTTACAGACGGGGAGGCTGTTTAACCAAAACACCTGTTCCTGAAATCACCAAAGGAACTGCAAACACCCTTAAGGTTATCTGTAAAGTGTATTTTAAACATGAGGACAGGATTTAGTACAATTGGCTGAAAATATGTCAAGAAATGTAATAAATTATAGTTTTTATCAACGATCTATCTATCTATATACCACGGCTGTTTCCCATAGTGTGGGCTAGCCTAGACAGGACAAACACCCTCCCCGGATAGTTTATCAACCATAACAAGTCCTTACTGGACTTGTGGTTTTAAGATGTTTGTTCTCTTGCCTGGGTGGCTTCTTTAAGGTGGATGAGACACCAAATGTGTTTCCCTTGCAGGCAAAAGCGGCTCAAACACGCATCATATGATGGTTTAAACAATATGAAAGTGATATTCATGTTTTAATACCTTTTTAATAAGCAAGGTTTCAGTTCTGGCTGTGAAGAGTCCAACGACGCCCGATCGATCGATTATCTATCTATAAATGCATACTTACGTGCACCACTTGATGACATAAATCTTATTCTTTCAAATCGGATCCTTTTTACATGTAAATCAGATTCATATCGGATCCGTTTCAAAGAGGTGTTTCCATTACACCTCGAACTGCATAAAACTTAAATATATATATATATATATATATATATATGGAAATGAAAATATCCACATAAAAAATGTTATACTCTTTTTTTTTTTTACACATTTTGATATCGATGTTTATCATAAACGTGTAATGGAAACATGTTTGCATTTACATGTAGCCAGATGTGCTGTAGTAGGTCATGTGACTGGTATGGAACCAGCAGACTGGAGGAAACAGAGTTTTGCAGTGACTTACAAAGGGAAATGACACAGAATGGCTTTAAAAACTGTTGTAAATTTTCCTAGCAAGTACAAAACCCCAAAACAATGCAGTGATTATCTATATAATGTAACTCTTCTATCTAATATTTAGTTTTGTTTAAAACATACTGTATGATAGATGCTTGTCGCTGCTCCTGATGTGTTACTTGCTGCTAATTTGGGAAAAAAAAGCCCCTGATATTCAGTTTGACAACTTCTTAAATCTTGATTCTGTAGCTGGTCATTGTTCAAGGATTGTTTCTAAGTGTCTGATATGAAATGATTGCTGCTTATTGTTCATGACCACCCTGGGCATTTTGGAGAAGGACGAACCTAAATGCAAGGACGGTCCAAGTCTCTGTTTGATCTGATTCAGTGAAATGTAAAATGAGGCATGGAGAGGTCTGGAGATGAGGGAGAGGATGGAGTCGTGTTTTCTTTTGGTTGAGGAGAGTTGTTACAGAGTAAATGAGTCCGTTTGATAGCAAATATAAAACCAGTCAGAGCTAACACTGAAATAGTGGCTCTAAAAACTAATTTTCAGAGCGATAGATCAGATGGATAAGGGAAGGATAGCAACTAATTCCCACAAATACAAAAGTAAAACTAAACAGTTTGAAGGTGAGACAGACACCGTAGAGTGATTCATTTGTAGTACAGATACTTTTAGCAATCCTTAAAATGGGACAGATGAAGAAAAATAGAGATAATTTGAAACCCAGGTTTTCTGCTTTAGCTAATTTAAGCACCTGACTCCTTGGGAACTATTTGATGTCCTCGACCGGGATGGCGGAAAGGTTCTGTAAGTTCTTCGTCATAAAAATATAGTTTAAATCCGACAAAGTGAGACCCAGAGACCCATGCTCATTTTGTCCATCATAAATATCTCGCCTAATTTACTTTGTTAGAGCAGCTTTAAGCATCTTATTACCGTAGAGGATCCTCGTTAAATAAGTGACAACCCGGTGTGTCATTTCCCTTTTTTCTGCAGATGATGAAGATGCTCTATGATGAAGATGCTCTGAATAGGAAAATAAATTTTTATGTATATTTATGTGCAAATAAAATGAACTGTGACTGATTTCTTTTTCCTTTTAATTAGAGCTTGTGGGCTGAGTTCTTTAAGATGAAAAATGTGATGTTCATTTATTATGTACAGGTTATGCATATTTTATACCTATAAGAAGGGAGAAGTATTTAAAAGTTGTTGAAAAGTGTACAGTACGCATTGCTTCTGTACTTTACCCTAGAAATCCCCTTAAACTCTGTTGTTCACCTTAAATCATGGGATGTTGCATAAAAGTACCATTTGCAGCTATACAGTTAGACAATGAGTGGCATTATGTTATAAACTGGTTTTAATGCAGAATAAATCCTGGTGAGCAAAATAATTCAGTTTTCTTCACAAATAAAGACAAAGAAATTATATACTTTTAATATAAAGAGACAGTTATGACTAATGTAAACATAAAGGTGGGAATATTACTTTGCTGGAATAATGACTTATGTAACAGTTGATATTCTCAGTGTCATGACTCATGGGAACAGCTTGTGTCTTTATGCTTTGTACAAATGTGTCACTAATTGATGGACAGAAGTCTGTGACAGAAAAGATGCTAGTTTGCTAAATGCCATCCTGATGAGTGAACCTCTGACTGCTCACATGCAGCATCAAAGTCAGGATTTTAAATGAAGTGATTTCTTAACAATAACACGTATGGACGCAGATGACACTGGACGGGTGGGACAACCCCCATGGAGCTTATTGATTATCCATATAAGACTTCTGCAATCCACTGGTGCAGAAGACTAGTACAAAAGTAACTGCTTAAGCGTTAAAGCCCAAATTGCACTAAAAAGCTTCTTTAGTTGACTGACTGAAGATGGACCCATTTGCTGACATCTTCGTCCTCCCAGTTTAAAAATCCTATCTGCATGTTTGCTTTTTTAAGTAAATGTGAAGAAAAGGATGGATTTATCATCTGCATACATTGTAGAAATAACAGATCTTATTACTCTAGAGATTCATCATCTTAAGGATAAGCCTAGAGACCCATTTATAAATGCTGAACAGTAATGGACCTTATTGCTGGAACTGCAATTCTTCTTGAAATGAACTCTGCATCACTCAGACTAAAGTAAAAAAGGACAATTCAGGCTGTTATCAACGCACGGTTCAAACGCCTGTACATGTGGCTGCATGGGGTGGCTTGTTTTTTCCTGCACTGATAATGTGCATTTGTGAAAACACCATTAATCCTGGATGATAAATAGGTTTTCAAGCAGCATGCAAAATACTGGCTTTCAGACACAGATGGGGATCCATTCTGGGAGCTAAGTTGTGTTGAAGTTGCATTTTCAGTGACTTGGACTCGAGATCTAAGACTTGTCTCTGAATGATGGTTTTTGACTTGTGGAGAATCTGTTAATCTGTCTAATCTTTTGTCTACTGTCTGTGTTGCAGCACTTTTGGATCAGTTGGACACTTTTTATGGCATATTGGGACAGAACAGAAAGAAGGAATTGCAGTGATCCCGTCTTGCAGCAATAAAGGAATGGACTAATGTTTCTGCATCACTCTGGGAAAACATGGCTGTAATTTATGCAATATGTGGAAGAAAGCAGTTCTAGAAACCTGTTTTAAATGTGAGCTAAAGCACAAATCCTGGTCCGAAAATGAAAGCCTCTAGATTAATTACTTAGCTAGACATAGCAAAACATAGTATAGCATACAATAGCCCTGTTGGATTGTGTTCTACAAATAAACTTTCCTTGACTTGACAGATTTGTTCTGTTTTTCAGGCCTAAAGTCAGTGAACTCCGTCTTTTCTGACTTTAAAAAGATCAAATTCAGTCATCCAGCTCTTGAGAAACATGTCTTGAAGATATAATGTGACTTATTGGGTTTCCTCTGGCTTTGTAAAGCAAATAAAGTTTATTTGATGCTGTCTAATGATTTTAACAAAAGGAAGCATGACTAAGATGAAACATTTTGGTCCAAGTCCAGAACCCTGAGGAGCTCCGTTACTCTGGTGTGTGAGATAGACTCGTCATTTACTGAAATCTATAAGACAAATGTCTGAAACTTTCAAATTTATTCATCTGCATACATTTTAACATGCATTTTAACCAAAAACCTGTCCCGAGGAGAGGGACAGAGCTAAAACAATGGCCCTAACAAAGCATCAAAAAAGATTTGGCATGAATCAATGTGGTTTTGAAAATTGGGTCCGATGGTGCATCATTTAAATCTATGCCACAACAAGCTGTTGGTAAACTGACAGTGTTTTCTTATAATCTATATAAACTATACAGCTAATATCCTAAATATCTCTACAAAACTCTGACATTTTTTGCATTTTCTCCTTCATTTTATGGATTTATGTTCAGGTAAATGACTGTATTACAACCATTCACAATGCACTCCTTTACTTCTAGCTTAACCAGTTTTTAGTGATTAGTTAAAACAAATAAGTGACATCTCTCAGATATTGTGCCATCCTGTCTCCTTTTATAGTTTACATATTGCTTTATCTGTGAAAGGATGCTCAGCTCTAATATAAATCCAAACGTGTGTTTCCTGAAAGCTTTTTTGAGCTCACAGATGTGCATGTAGCTCACCTTTTCAGTAGGAAAGTACATTTTACTGTCTGAAAAGAAGGTAGAGAACAGTAACAACATGGATCAGAAACTAGAATAAAACTTACTGGAAACGTACGAAAAGAGATGACATTTTTTTTCATCTGTTTTTAACGAGTATTCAGAGAGGAGTTTAAGTGATGAAACTGAGGAGTTGGATCATTGAAGGAAGATGCTTTTATACTCAGGTGTATTCCAGTGAGGCTTGCTGAATATTAACGTGGAAGAGTGGGAGAATCCCTCGGGAGGAAAATCCCCGACAGGCCAGAGCTGAGACCTCTCTTCTTTCCTGTGGATGTGAGAGAAGTTAAACAATAAATCTCCATTTCACACACAGAACTAATATTTACAGTCTGTAATGCAGCCATATTATTGACATTCTCATGAATCCCTTTCCTTCTGTCTTCTTCTTCTCTTTATCGATCTTAGTGTTTTAAATCTTCTGTCCTTTCTGTCTGTCTTTGACTTTGGCTTATTGCAGCACTGATTTGTATTCTTCCTTTGCTCAGATGTAAGGCGGTGAGGAAAAATGAGATGCGGCTGGAAAACAAAGGTACACAGAGGTCAGAAAGGCTATGAAGGAAAAGAAACGGAAAGAGATGGAAAAAGGGATTTTCTGGCATTATCTGTTTTATAAAACAATAAAGCTGTCAATTGAATACATTTATTTTTATGGTCACCCTGGAGGAAACTATGTTGCAATACAAAGACTTTTACATGGAAGTGTTAACAAAATGACGCTCAGACCATAGAAGGTTTGAAGTAAATAATCTGATGCTTGGATGAAGCCAGTTATTTATTTAACAAGTCTGGCAAATTCATTTTGTTTTGGTAAGAAATTGAAAGTGCTTTGCATCAAGATAAACGCCATCATTATTAAGACTAAAACATATCTTTGTTATTCTTCCATCTCTTAAATCAACAGTTCCTCAAATTACTGAGCATCAACCCAAAGATATGTTAGTTTAAAATCATTGTGTTAATTATCTCATTTAATAAATGGCCATCGTGATCATCTATATTTAGGTATTATTGTGAGAATGATCACAAATAAGCAGCAAACAGTGTTTTAAAGGCCATTTTTCTCACTGAGGCCAAGATGAGATTTTCTAAAACACAATAACTGCATTTCTGGACAACCAATGATAAAAGTGTGAGGCTTGACAACTAAAAGAAACTTTATAAATTATATATATTTATATATATATAATATTGTTTTATTTATATAAAAACAGCCACCTTTTTCTGAATATTTTAAACAGGATGGTTAGTAAATATAAAAATAAAAGAAAATAAGAAACCAACCCAACTGGTTCACCGTTTACCAAAAACCACGGAAAAAGGAAAACATCACCACAGCTTCAGATGTTGGTGCTTCACATTAATCAGCCAATTAGACGCACATTCACGTTGCTTGGTACCGTAGAGTCGATCTAAAAGAGGAAAGACTTTCTCTACATCCAGTCCTTTTTAAGCTCATTAAAAACCATTTTTACATCTCATTACTTTTATCTATACTAATCTTCAGTGTGTGTGTGTGTGTGTGTGTGTGTGTGTGTGTGTGTGTGATTAAACAGGTGTGTAAAGTGTGCTTCACCTTGTTAGCTTTGGATCTGTGGATCTGCTTTATAATCTTTTACTGCAGCAGCTTTTTAACTCCAGGCTTCCCTGCTGTCGTTGGGCGGGAAGCGAAATCAATTCACTTCAGCCAGTCACTCCTGGTGACAGAGACTGAAAAGGAAAGGGAAGAGGAGTGGTAGATGAGATAAATGCAATAGGGAAAGAGGGATGGAGAGAAATAAAGGGAGAGTGATAAAGACCTGAAGAAGAGATGGAGGGTGATGGATGGGGGCAAATAAAGATTGTAGCGAGAGGGAGAAAGAGAAAGTGGTAGAAAAATCAAGAAAAGGGTGAACAGATGGTGGTCAAGTCTAATGGCTAGAAAAAATGGAGGAAGAGGATAGATAGAAAGATAAATGAGTGGAAAGAATAAAAAAAATCAGCAGAGCTGTAAATTGATTTGAAGGAGCCCCAGAGTTTAGTGAGAGGACCCTAGAGACAGTGGAGATGAACAAAACAGCACATTTCTGCTTTTAAACGTATCTTATCTAATCAAATGATGAGTTAAGTCACTGCTTCACTCACTTAGCTCCAGGATTGACTTTTTTCTCACATACCAAAAAGAGATTACACTTTGAAAACCACTTCACAAAGTCACGATACAAGAATTACCAAATATGTGAAACGTTGCTCCCACTTAATACAAACAAAGTTTGATCTTTTTTTTATAAACTTTACTAATAATTGTTCTGTGTAACAAAATCTAACTTGTTTCCGGCTAAATAAATCCTCCCATAATGACTATTTCCACAATATCAGCAGTTAACTGTTGCTATAGCAACTATTTTATTGCAATGTTAGTGATTATATGTAAGAATGATCAAAGATCCCTTTTCTCTCTCTCTCTCTCTCTCTCTCTCTCTCTCTCTCTCTCTCTCTCTCTCTCTCTCTCTCTCTCACTTGCACAAAAGAGAGCAGGTTGCTAGCAGGTTGTGTTTTATGTTGAGTTTGACCCACTGTATCTTTTATTCCAATTCAGGGTCCCAGGCTGGCTGAAGCCTATCCCAGCTATTAGGAGGCAACCAGTCCATGTTCAATGACCAATCAAGCTAACCTGCATGTCTTTGCACAGTGGGAGGGAGCCGTGGTATCAGAGAGAACTCCTAACATGAGAAGAACATGCAAACTCTGCACAGAAAAGCCATTGCCTGAGCACAGACTGGAACCAGCAACCTTCTGCTGTGCTAGCTCTCACACCACCGTACATCCGCTAAACTTCTATAAAATACTCAGTTAAAATACTTTCTCATATTATCTAGTTATTATTTATGTTATCTGCCTGATTTGAAAGCAAGTCTAGATCTTTTATTTCACCAGTACTTAACCAGTCCTTACTGGTTTCAGATCTCCCTTTTGAAAAAGCATAATTGTGATCTTCACAGATTTAATTTTACACATTTACATGCGCTTCTCCACATTTTCAGCATCCATCTTATCTATCAAAGTTATTTCTGCGTACTTACTGAAGCAATCCTGTCATTTTTAAAAATCTAATCTATGTGGCGCGGATGCTCCCATGGTTTTAGCATTAGCAGCTAATGCAGGAACTAATGAGCCTAAAAATATACAAAAGGCAAAAATTAGCCTCCCAAATTCACTAAGACATCAGAGGATTGGGTATAAATCTCTATGATAATTCACTTTTTTATAATCATGAAAAGAATAAATATTTATATTGAGCTGTTTAAATGAACACTTGACTTTTTGGATATCTCCAGAAATCCAGTACTGCTCAGATTTTCTTCATGTCCTAACCTTGCATATTTACAGAGTGAGCATGACTCGAAGGAGTTCTCCTGCCTCGAGTATCCAAAGAATGCTGTTAACTGACCATGAAATCGTGTGTGTGTGTGTGTGTGTGTGTGTGTGTGTGTGTGTGTGTGTGTGTTTAGGTGCATTGGACAAACTAGAGAAGTTTGTGTGTATGTGTGTGTCATTTGAAATCTACTACCAGAGAAGGGCCGTCCATCACAGTTAACACCGACCCTATTAAGATAAGAATGAATGAAGCGGGCCTGAAGCCTACGGGAACCACAGATAAAGCAGACAGTGCCAGTCACTGCATGTGTCTCTGAATGTGCTTGTGTGTGTTTGTGCACTGGTGAGGCACATCACTATCACTCTCTGCATCATTCCCTCACTCAGTAATAAGAAAACCAGCAATTAGTGACTAAGTGGGTTTAGGACTTTCCTGAAGCTTCCTCATTGGACTGAAACTCAGGCATGCACATGCATTATTAAGCCAATTAAGATTTTTTCTAATATTTTTTTCAAGTAATTTATTCACTGAGATGCAGTGTGTGGAGAAATCCGTTTTACTTGCACCAGATTATATTACATATATCTCTACACTCTTCAGGAAGTAAGGATGAATAAAAGAAGGGGGAAAAGCACAGAAATGTAAAATAAAATGTAGTTCTATCTAAGTTTATGATGTAGAAACAACTCAGTGACACCAATGGCTTTGCAAGTATAAAACTATTAAGCTGTCAACTATTGTTACAGCTCTCCTTGTTGCAGCAGACAAGGATACTTCGGGGCCCGAAGATTGATAATAGGAGGCCAGAGGCATTGTCAAACGAGAGATCTTAATTTAAGATTTTGGGAAGGACAATGGCAACGTGGCTGTGTCGTGCATGGAAATGCTGCTCTCCACCACCTGATTCTGGGATATAGATGTAAAAATGGACTTTTATAACCATCCCTGCACAAATTCATTACCATCAGATGACGGTGCATCTTTTGCAGCTAAATAACAAAAGCAATGAAGTGT
This sequence comes from Kiunga ballochi, assembly GCA_037177335.1. Classification (NCBI taxonomy): domain Eukaryota; kingdom Metazoa; phylum Chordata; class Actinopteri; order Atheriniformes; family Pseudomugilidae; genus Kiunga; species Kiunga ballochi. The sequence goes on from JBAMIG010000025.1 coordinate 11,607,097, forward strand.
TCATCATGATGGATTACCCATTTCAAGCAAGATTTAAGCCTTTGAAAGTTGATTTCTACATGTATGCCTTGAAGACAGAAATTCAATCTCCAAAGTTTAGAGAAAATGGTCAGCGGTAATTATAAGTGTACATATTTAATATGAACCAATGATATGATCATTTAATTCTTTAAACAGAAAAAAGTTTCTTGTACAGCTTCTTTTTTTGTACTGCAGATATCATATATGTTCTGCAAACCCAGAAAAAACCTGGATAGGACAATAATTAGGAACAACTGCACACAGGTTTGCACAACATGCAAAAAAAACCCACCTCATATCGTACTTACACCTTAATGCACAAACGGATATACTAACCATCATGCCCACAAGTGGGCAGTAATGCTGCTGTTGCTTTCAGTGCCATGGCTCCTAAAGACCAGGAAAGGAAATCCAAGTAATCAGTAAACATGGTGTAAACTGTGAGGATGGTTGTGTGCGTTTGGTTGTGTTTGTGTGTCAGGTAGCGGTATCAGAGACGACTCGTGCAGAGATGGGAGGGGAGAGACTGCAGTGGCATACAGCTGGCATTTTATGGCACCACAACACTCCTCCTGGCTGCTTGTCTCCCTTTTCCACTCCTCCCTTTCCAGCATCGCAGCTTTCAGCCTTTCTGCTGCTCACTCTGGCCGAACAGCGCTCTCTCTCTCTCTCTCTCTCTCTCTGTCTCTCTCTCTCTCTCTCTCTCTCTCTCTCTCTCTCTCTGATGTCTCAGAATTGAGTCTCCTACAATTTCACTGTCTTTTGCTTTTCTGTCAAAGTTCTCTCCTCACCTCTTGCTGTTTTACCATCTTTTCCACTCACTTGCTTTCCCTCCATTCATTTTGCTACTCCTCCCCTCCTCCTCTCTACTCCTATCCTCCAGCACACACCCGTGACATCTGTAATCCCCTCTCTTTTTTTTACTGCGATGCATCAGGGCTCTCAGAAGCACAGTGTGAATACCTAATGAATCCTATGTCTTTTACAAGCCTCTGTCCTGGCCACTTTCTATCCAGCATCTCTCTTCTGCATTACTTTCCTTTTTCCTCAACACTTTTATACCTGCCCTCCACTTTCACCCACTCTCTTTTGCTTTATTTACCAGCCAAGAGGCTTGCCGCTGTTTATAAGGACCAAGGGCTTCCCAAAGGATGTCAAAGCAGCCGAGGGGTTCCTCTCTCTCTCTTTTTATCCTCTCGTTTCCTGTTTTTTTTTTTTATGAAACCAAAAACCTGTGTAGCAAAATGTTTGAAGGGGCTTTTGTACATTGCATGTGTTTGTGCACATGCAGTTTCTACACCTTAAAGACGATGCCAGATAAACTAAAAGAATATCTCTGCTTTGACAAAGTTTGTCTCAATTCCAAAGCATTCTTCTGACACCTGATTTTTAGACTCTTATGATTTAATCTGACTCTGCGTGCATGTGCATGTGTGTAACCACTCATCTTTTGTCTGACAGGCTGTTTTTGTCTCCTGGCTGTAGCCAAGATAGATTGCCATTCAATTGTTTTGTGCTGAGGGAGAGTATTGCTCATCGCGCTCGCATGTTGCCAATATCTTCCCTGATCATCCTGCTATTGATTCAAGCTGTTGCAGAAATGGCTGGGTCATGTATTTTCCTGTACTCCTAGCTTCTGATAAACAACCCTTTTACACAGACCACCAATAACCCTCAAAATGACTTTCTGATCAAGTTATTGATTCGTTTTGCAGCAGAATCACCAAACTAAATGTCCCAACTTGCATCATGTAATGAGTCTGGAGATGTCCCGACCCTCAACTCTGGTGTTTCAACGCCAGAACCCGAACTGAGTGACTGTTTAGGAACATATAATAACATTTTAATATGCATTAATGTGTTTAAAAAAGGAAAGCAATAATTCTGTAGATTAGCCTCTTAGCATTACTGTTGGTTAATATGATTGGTATCAACGATACTTGTCTTTATTTACATGATATTGGATCAATACACATATTGGATTTTTGCACACTGCTATATTAAAATGAGGCTCATATATTTATTTGGATTACAATAAAAACATTTTATAATTAAAATGACTATAATTAAAATAGAGTATTTTCTTCTTTACCAACACTGGAACCCATCCTGGAGTCACATCTACGTATTGATCTAAATTCCAGATCGAATGCAGATCGAGGCAATAGAGGAGACGATAAGCTGGAAGAGGTTTCGCTTTGCTTTTCAGCTCGGTTATGTTCCAGTAAAGAAAAATGTCTGGACGCTGAACTTATAGCAATGTGTTTTTGTTAATACTGCAAGAATCAAAACCAAGAAAGTTTGCTTCTGTGTTGGGTGTCTGATCTGATCTAAATAAACTGCACATGCCGTTTACTCTAAAGGACACCTCTTTCTATTTCCAGACAGTGTTCAGCCAGAGCCCACTTTTAGTTCCTGCAAGACTGAAAGGGTCACAAAGTAGTTTGTGCCAACAGCCATCATCCTCTTTAATATTGACAATTAGGTTTCTGTGATGAATACAGTATGACTTTTATCTGAAATCACAGCATTCAGCAAATAAATTTCACTAAGTTTGTCCAGAATTTTCTCTGGTGTTTTGTTTGCCTTGGTTCTGGTGGCTTGGTTCAAAGTAGAGATTACACAGATATACCTTAAATGGTTTCCTCCCACTATCAAAGTTTTTCATGGTAAAATCAGCTAAACTGAAGCTAAATAGACCGTAGCTTATTAAGGTGTGAATGGCTGTTTTGTTGAGAGTGATTTAATGAATGGAAGCTGGATAAAGGTAAACTAGAGTTAGGAGGAACGGTGTTAACCCTTTATGACCTGATGTGGCATATTTGATCCATACTGTTTGTGAGACATGTTGCATCACTTTATGGCAGAAACTTCTCTCATAATGTTGTTGTTTACCACATGATACTGGTCTCCTGGACCCTGGTGACCACCAGACAGCAG
>JBAMIG010000025.1:11646944-11668146 GCA_037177335.1 Kiunga ballochi
AAAAAAAGTGAAATGAGGAGTCGGAGGAAAAACTAAGTCATAACAGGCAATGACTCTGCAAAATCTGAATGATGACTAATACATCATTTAGATTTGCTGAGTGTAGGAGTAATTCACATCAGTAATGATATAATATATAGTAAATTAGCCACATACATCAGTGACATTGCATTATTCATGAAAAGTGATGCTTTGCTGCAGATGGATCTTTATGAAGCTGAAAACATTCTGGCTGTTGTCCCACAGCTTGTTTAAGGAGGGAGCTGAAAGTTAAAGAAGGAACAAATGGTGGGTGGGTGTTTGAATGAGCTGATGGGACATTTGTTTTATATTGTGAAGCAAAAGCATATTAAAGCAACTATAGGTGTGTTTAAAAAGGAATCCTACATGTATAGAAACTGTGTGGGAAGCATCTCCTGTCATCTTCCTGATGTCTTTGAAACAGCTCTGATAAATGGAAGAGAGGCTAATTATGCAACCTTTATGTAAATATATTCACCCACTGCTGATGGGAGTTTTTATTTATCGCTGGTATATAAATAAATTTCCTCCTCGTAAATATGCAAACATTTCTTAATTTCAACCAAAAACACAGAAAAAAGTCAGATAGAAGCCACGCATTAAAAAGTACTTTTAGGTGATGAGCTTGGTAAGGGGGGTATATTTTCTAAATTGATGTTTAATTAAAGAGCTTGTTGAAATCATTAATTTATCTGTCGTCTGTGCTGCAATCAATCACTGTATGTGTAAAATCTGTGTGACACACTGGTCCATGAAGGCATCCATCAAAGCACTTAGCCATTCTTGCTTTAGTCTCACCTCACTGCCTTAATTTAATGGTTTATGTTTATATTGGCTGAAGCAGTGGCTTCGCTATAGCAGATCAGTGGAGCAGGCTTTTTTTAGTGGCTCCACTCAGTGTGAAACCTCCTGATAAATGTTGGAGATATAACTGAAACGGAAGTGTTGCTTTTACGCTACAATACAACAGCGTTAAAGACTCAGCATTTAGCATTGAAAATGGTGACTGTGATCGGCTTAATGATGAATATTGTCATTTCAAGTTCAAATGATTAAATTTTCTAACATGTTTTTCTTGCATAAAAGCTGCATTTCAGCTGTAACTTATAAGGTGGGTTTTAAGGTGAAATCAAACCTTACAATGGTCACAATGTGTCACTACAGGTAGTACAAAAGGTGTGTTTAAAGCCACGACATCTCTAATGCCGCCCCAACCTCCACATAGTTCCATAAATTTGACACATTTCTGAAAATATTCTCAATCATTTACAAGTAACATTGAAAAACTAAACCCTCCATGTAGGTCAGCCATGCTGTCTTATTCTGTGTGTTCACATTGAGGCCTGGTATCTCTGACTTTCTTGTTTAGAACGAGTTTCGGTGATGTGTTTCTAAAGTTTTTCCTTGTTGGCACGTTGAACATGATGGAGATGATGGAGAAAAAAGGCTCAGTGATAAATCTGCCTGCTGCTTCAGCACCATGGACAGAGCCATTGACTTACCAAACAGAACAGCAATAGACTTAGACTTGGACAAATCCCAGTCCGATAAAGGATCAATGCTCCTGGCAGACTAACGTATTTGACTCAACAGAAGTCCCATGACCCAACGCTCCTTCTCTGCTACTCGGGTATTGAAAGGGTCTGGCATCCCCCTCAAATCATTGACTGGTAGCTTTATTAGAAAATACACTGGTCATCTAAAACATTATTACTGTCAGCTTTAAATTGAGTGAGATGTCCTTTTGCTACCGAAGGAGCCGTAATCAGTCAGACTGTGGAGAGTTTGTTGGCTGGGTGAATACTTTCAGCTCATTATCTCGTACTTTGAGCCTTTCGTATGCAATTTTCAGATGACACAATCCTTATAAAATGTATTGGTGCAAAAGCATTCAGATAAGTGTGGGTGCATATCCCATAATGCAGCTTTTCCCTGCAGAACGGGGAATCAGAACAGGGTCAAGCTGCTTTAGCCACTTTAGATCTTAGTGCATTTTAATATAGAGCTTGGAAATGTGTATTTCATAACAATGTAAATCACATCCTTAACCAACATATTATGCAAACTGACACATTTTTTTCAGGTAACGCTGAAATGTCGGGTATACTAACACCTTATAGCATCTCCCTTTTCTTTACACCTCTGCTCATGTAGATCCGTTTGGAGGTGACAAACTGCTCCGATCAGCCCTTTCTTCCCCCAGGCTTTTGAAACCTGTAGTACTTACTGACCCAGGGAAGAAGTTACTACTGTAAATAATCTGACACACACTTTTTTTGCAGTTTGATCAGTGACAGCTGGCAGGTATATGTAAGGTATAGCTGCAAACCATATGTTGAACTGGTTCGTGTTGCTGTTTAAGAGCTTACATTATAATTCCAGCTCCATTTCTTCCCAGTCTAATTTTATTTCTGTCATGGCTGTTCGGGGCACTGCATTGATGGTGCATTCAATGACAGATTGAAAAAAAAAAAAGCTCTGGTATTCACTCATTTGTTGTGCTGACTCTGTAACGAATAAAGAGATTGATTTGAAAATCAGCTCCTCAATTTCAAGGTGCAGCAGATGCAGCATCTTCTGAGCTGAATGTAGGAAAGATGTAAAGCGATGAGGGTGGATATAAGTTTATCACGGACTTCTGAACCTGAGAGTAAATGTTGAAGGTTCAGAAAAACAGGACATAAAATAAAATGTCATGGTTGTAATTTCTGTAAGTGTGTGGGATTCTGAAACAACGCTGACATCATTCCTATTTTTAGAGGTATTGCTAAAATGAATTTTTAAGGACATACCAGATTATTTACCATTGATCATGTAAACACATTGCTTTATCTTCACTCATCATGCTGTTCTTTCATAATGAGTCACAGTTTCCATCCCTGCACCAGTGTTAAGTGGCAACTTAACTTGATATTTTACATTGATGGAAAATATCACAGAGTAGTCTTAGAATGCATTTTAAGCACTTTGAAGTGGAATTGTTAAAAGCTTATTTATTCACATTTCATCCATCCATCACATGGTACACTGGTCACCAGTCCACGTAGACTGTCTCATTTTAGAGACCGCACACTTCCGAGTGCGGATTCGTCGATACTGACGTCATACTGGCGCACCAAGTGCTGTCCCAGTTCAGTGTGGTTCTGATCCAGGTGCTTTGTTTGGGTCTGAATTAGCTTAAAAGGAGTCTACATGCTGTGTCTCCTTCATGGTCTCTGATCACCCAGAATCCATGGTGTGCCAGATAAAAATCAATAAGCAGCAGTCTGTAGTTCAAGTTGTTCAGTTCAAGCTTTAAAATAAATATATAAACACATATTTGTCCCAGCAAACATGAACACAAAGGAATTTTATTAGAAATGTGTCAGACGAGGATTATTTGTCACGAGGAGAGCTCCTCTGGGCCGGGTTTGTAAGTAAAGCTAAATGAAAATAAACATCATTTTCTGTCCTATAAAATAATATTTTCCTGTTTTTTTGTGGAACAATATGATCACTATATTGATGATACACGTAGTCTATGACGTTGCTTGGCAACAGAGGACTGGAGCACTATGGGTAATTCTCGTGGCGTCTCATTTCACATGGATGGCACACTTTGGAGTGTGCACACTACAAAGAACACACTAGCCTGCATGCTCTGCGTACTTTGAAGTGTGCCGTCTCTGAATTGAGACACAGCCATAGAACAGTGTTTCTCAATTCCGGTCCTCGGGTTCCTCTGCCCTGCATGTCTTATGCATGTTTCTACCCAACACACCCGACTCATATCCATTAACCTGCCCTTTAAATTCTATGCAACTTGTTAAGGAGCCATTTATTGATTTCAGGTGTGTTAAAGAAGGGTTGCCTCTAAAACTTGCAGAGCAGGGGGGCTTGAGGGCTGGAATTGAGAAACACTGCTATAGACAAACAACCACACACACTCACACACACTCCTATGTGCAGTTTAGAGTTTCCAGCCTATCCCCAAGGTGCATGTCTCCTTATTTATAGTAGCAGGTGTCAGAAGGAGCAAACAGCAGATAATCTCAATTTCATAAAACGTTCATCATAAAAACATGTTTTTTTTTATCTTTATGCTTTTGGCCTTTCCTAAGAAGACCCCTGATGAGAAGTGCATTTGTACAGATCTAAACAGATCACAGCAGCCAGCCTGCAGTCCCGTGCAGCAAGAACAAACATTCAACCTCAGAATGTGAAAATGACTCGTAGGCTGATTTGGAGATGATTGCCTCGTCACGCAGCTTTTGGTTTGTACAACTTTTTATGAGACATAAAAGCTACTTTTCATCTTTACTTCTGCCCCTCAGTGTTTTCAGCTCGTCTTTTTTTTCTCCCCTCTAAATTTTAGTGCTAATCCACTCTTATTAAGCAGCCAACCAAGCTGCCTGTGGTCTCCCATGTCATTAACAGAAAGCAGAAAGGCTGAATTTAATTTAGCAGCTGCTGGCTGGAAAATGGAACAGAGTTTATTGCATGCAGGACTGACAGACTGCATATCAACATGTAAACATTTAGTTCATCTCTGTATTGCCTCCATCTCGGGCTGAATTCCCATTTATCTCCTCCGCATTCCCCTCAAAAGTGCACCATAATGAATTTTAGAATAACCATGTTCAAGACTGGGGCAAAGCTTTATTTATAGTTCTGCACCTGCACACATAATTTTCTGACACAAAATAAATTGATTTTGTTGACATCACATATGGCTACAAGCTGGAGAGTGCATGGAGAGATTCAACATAGCTGTAGTAGACTTCTCTCTCTCTCTCTCTCTCTCTCTCACCCACATAAACACACCCTTTGCTCCAGTTTCAACACCTGATGCAATCCAAGGAAACAGACACAGTAGTGTCTTTGCAGTTAACGCTACTCATAATAGTAACAGTCGTTTAGCTGTCTCAGGGCAGGATTGCATTTTCTTGCGATATGCTGATTAATGATGCATCATGTCATTTCACATCGTAGAAGAACAGCAGACAGAGATTCTCATTATTGCATGGCAGTTTGATCTATGGCTCAAAGTGCAATACTTTGTTCTGCTGTTCCCCTGAATGGGAATCTGTACAAATGCAGAATGCAAACAAGCATGAGGTCGTAGGGATAAAGGAAGATGTCAGCCTCAGAATAACGTGTAGTTTAGCTAAACAGGGTTAGCTAAAGCAACTCAACTACAGCTGAGTTGTTTTATTTACAAAGGAACTTTTGACCTTCAGGTTTCTTTAAGGTTCAGGTTACTGTGTTTTCTTTTCATTCCCACTTTTTATTTCTGTCTTTTCAAGGTGTCGAGCCTTTTTTACAGATTTACATTTCATGTAACCCACCCAATCCGTGCATTGTTTAGTTTAAGTTTCAGACTTTTGGCAGAATTAGCGCCGTGATTGTGGTGGAATTAAACAGCCTTGAGGTTTTTTGTGTTTATATTTGACTTTAAATGGAACAATAGAGAAAATTCCCTCATGTTTAAATCTAAATTTTCATTGCTCCCGTTGTTTCCTTGTTGAGCCTGAGTGACAGAGTTACACTGTATTACCATTTAAATAGTTTCACGGCTTCGATCCCTTAAGTACAAGTTGCACCATCCTCTGATGCTCTGGGAAGATGCAGTAGAAGCGGCTGTGGGTGTATATGCACAGTATGTGTGCCTTTGCATATGTTCATGCACTAATACTATAGAAAACTTGACTCTACGGTGTATCTCATATTTAAGATTCCTGTCAGGAAAGAAGGGCGACGCTGTGCCAAATCCTAAAAACGCCAGTAACGTTTACAGCTGGTTTAATTAACTGAGCAAATCCAACTTATTTCAGCCACATCTGTTTATTTCGATCAGAAAGCCTCCAGCAGCTCAGTGTAAAATCCACAGAGAAAGAAAAGCAACGTGGAAATGTGTTTTATTTGTTTAGACTCTTTTACATTAAACTGAAAAGCTTCTGGTAAGGAAACGCTTCCTGCTGTCTCCTCATCCAGATATGAGCCTAACCCAACAACAATACGTTTCATTAGAAAAAACTAAACAAAGAAGGACAAAAAAAAATCACATTTCTGCTAAAGTCAGTCTGCACTAAACACTGCTGATCCTCTTTTGTTTTTATAATTTTGTCATTAAAGCAAAAAAGCTTCTGAAGAAAATCTCGTGGCTCTGAGCAAAAATCTCATTAATCTTTTCTTCTTTGGACATTTGGTCTTCCAGATGTTCCTCATAGACAGAAGGTATCATGTATAAGCATTTAACATGTCACCAGCCTTTTCCTGTCCATTTCTTCCACTTTGTGCAAAAATACAGTTTCCATCCACCGTCTGACAGCCTGATGCATCTTCTGCATCTCTGCTAACGCAGTTTAAAGCCGACTGAGTGGACTGGATTACAGACACTACTGGAACCTTAGTCCTGGATGTCCTCACACCTTCTTCATCTGCTGAATCTTAACAACCAGACTTCATTTTTACATATTTATGCATCACAATAATAATAACAATATTCACATAGAAGGAATGTAGTTGTGTCCTCCAGTCCAGTTGTTTTCAGCATCTAAACGTGATGCAAGTCTAACCGTTACTGTTTAGCTGTGTCACTAATCACCCGTTTATCTGTAGTCTGATAAAGTTTGAACAGAAATGTATTAATTGTTGATTCAGCTGTTTCAAGGCCCTTTTTGATTAGGTTTAGTCTCTGTTGCCTCTTTGTTGCACCACCCACTCACATGAAACTCTAGTGGAAGGTTCGAGTGTTTGTGTCCCATCCGGCTCCCCATAGACTCAAGCTGGATGATCCTCTTTTGGATGTTTAAGTGTTTTGTAGCTTTTAAATCCGATTGATCCCTATTGATGATGGTTTTTGTATTTTACCGACGGTCATCTTGGTCACGCTGCTGCTTCTCTTTGCAGCCGGCTCCCTCTTTTAAAAAGATACTTTCTTTTATATTATATTAGATAATATAACTGTGATTGAAGAATTTCTGCCGATATAATTATTTTGCCAGCCTTGTGCTTATAAATGAAGCAATCTTAAGGTCATTTTTATTAGTTTTTGCTATTTTATTTAGAAGTTTACCTTGGACTTAGTTTAAGGTAATGTATTACAATGTATGAGTCTGATGCTTGAGTTTGTGCAGTACGTCACACAGAGTTACAAGTAAATTTAATTTAATAAACATTTCTCACAATGCAGTCTGTCCTTTGATTTTATTCCCCAGCTCTCTGAATATTTTTTTAACTATTAAAGTGTTAGATATAAAACAGATGATGCACTGAAGGCTTTTGGTTTCTAAAGCAGTGACAAAAGGGGAAAATAAGGATACAACTTTAATACTTTAGGTATCATTGAAAAACTAATTTATAGTAATTTGCTTCCTTTAGTCTCAACCTGTATCTTTTTGTACTTTATTTATTTAACTGTTTAACATATTCATCTATGAAATCTTTATTATTCATGCTCAAAACTATGTGATAAAAGATGCTGAATAATACCCAACAAACCCCTCTTCTTTCCTTTATTTCCCTCCGTATGAAGCAGTATCAGTACTTCCAGTGCAAAAAGGCTCCTTTGGAATCTCTCTGCAATGTCGTCATTTTTCCTTTATAGCTCGCTGAGCAGCAGCCAGTCGAAGCTGATGGTACCGCCCACCCAACCCGTCCAGCCAATCATCATCACATTAACAAAGTGTCATCATCATCATCATCACAGACTCCTGCTCTCCTGTGGCCGTCAGAAAGCCCGACACACTGCGCTGCATTCACTCACATTATAGTAACACATCACTTTTATATCTTTAGTAACGGTAACAGCGTTATAATGATAGGAAATGTAATTAGATTACTCCATTACTATAAAAATAACATGGTGTACGTGTTACTGGTAGTAACACACAGCAGCCCCCCCACAGTGCAGATCAGAGCCTTTATTTGACTTCTGTCATACGATTAATAATAATATTTGCTCTTTATTCTACAGTTTGACACATACTGGTCAGATACTACATCACATTAGTATCAACCTAGAAACAAAAAATAGTTTTGCATTTACCAGTATTAAGTTTACATAAAAAACACAAAAGCAGAAGAGAAAACGCAGAAACATTCTGCAAGCAACAAAATAAAACCTTTCCACCCATCTGAAACTTAAGAAAAAAGGTGAATTTAATGGGAGATGGCGTAAAAAAAAACACAAACAAAACTGAAACCTCAACAATATGCAAACAAAAATAATCTTATAAACTATTAGAATTTAGTATTGCAGCTCATCAGTGCTCCTTTTGTCATCAGTGAAATGTTTCAAAACCTTTATTTGCTCCTCATCGTCTCAGTCAAAGCGAAGAAGAGCCGGGAGGATACAAGCGGTCTCCATGGAGCGTGTTTGCATCTGGGCTCATCTCCAGATGTTAATGAGGAAATTACGACTGCTGAGCTGTGAGTTGTGTAAATCTGGATGTTGATCAGGGTGTTGATCGTTTTGCATCTACAAATGGCCACCCTCAATAAGCATCAAGTTACTTCTCCATGTCTGGTTTACAACAACACATGAATACGTTTTCATTTAATGCCTTAAGAAGAACATGATTGTTCTCAGATGCATATTTATCAAAAGGTCGCCTTCTTGATGACCTCTGCTAAACGTGCACACAAAACACAAAATCAATATTGCATGAAATCAACCTACTTCGGCCAATAATGTTCAATTAGGTCTAATCGCTTTGAATGATGTAAGAGGAAAAGTGTGGAAACATGGTGTATCCCGTCACAGAGAAAAACTGTCCTTATCTTTCCAGCCACACATGCAGCTCTGACAACCAACTTCCTGTTGGTGCTCCTGTGCATCACCTTGCTCACAACAAACACACAAATATAGACATGCATACAAAGCACCAGCCGGCACTCTGCGGCAGTGGATTGGATTTCATGCTGGAGACCTCATTAATTCCTTATGGGGGCTCGTATTGATTGAAGGGGCCTCTGGTCTTGTTAATTCAACTTGGCCCAGACGGGTTTGGATTCAGTTTGAGTCGCCCGAAGGTGACTGCCACTTGCAGTAAAGTGAGGAAGGAGACAGAGGAGAGGATTTAAAGAGGGGAAATGATAGAAAGCAGCCAGAACAATGAATGTGGTACCGACTCCGCTCTGAACTCTCAGATGAAAACCAGAAAATGGATTTTAATGCATCAAAGAGGTTTGATTTTCACTCGCTCCTTCTTCGTTAGCTCATTATGCTAATGAGCTATTACATAAAGGCCTCAATAAATCACAGTTGTTAGGTTATTTGTGGGTTTGTGTTTCTTTGTGCATGTACAATGCTTAATGTGTCGGTGAGAAATACAGGAGCTGGGTGACTGGGCACTTTAACATCCAGGCCAAATGCAAATATGCAAGTTGTCATTCCCCCAACATGCACTGCAGTAATTAATTAGGCTTCAAAAATAAGATAAGCTAAGGAAACAGAATAAAGAGTGTTTAAAGGTTTCTAATATCCAAAAAAAGAACGAATGCAGGAGCGAGTTTTCAGACCGTATCACAACAAAACATCCAGTCTGGCTGCATTGCAACGTTATAAAGTATCTTTTTTCTCTTTCAAACATCTTCTGACCATTTCCTCCTACACAGAAATCCCATTATCAGTGATTTTGAGGATGTTAAGAAGGAACGTGTTGTTCCTCCTGAAGCTTTGCTACCAGGGTGAGAATGGACTGTAGGGAGGTATTTGCTGTTGCCGACCTGAGCGCCCTGCTGCTCGTCTGCCGGTCAAGCTGTCTGCATCTCTTCTTTACACCGTGTCTTGATTTACTAACCTCAAACAAGTGTGTCCCAGCTTTCCAAGTTAAAACCTCTTCCCTGTGGCGGTCTCTGCTCTTTGCAGAGTTTTCTGTTCTGATCGGGATTCAGAATAAATAAAATGTACCTTTAACTTTTTGTGTCTCTGACAGCTTTAGAGAAAGTTGGCCGGGATTCCAGTTACGAGCAAGAGGGCAAAGTTCAGTTTGTGATGGATGCAGTCTACGCCATGGCGCACGCTCTGCATCGCATGCACCGGGAGCTCTGCTATGGTTACCCGGGGCTCTGTGCACGGATGGCCAGCAACATCGATGGCAAGGAGCTGCTCGGCCACATTCGCGCTGTCAACTTCACCGGTGAGTTACGCTACCTCACAAAGCACAGGCAGATTCTTCATCGTCCTGACCCAGAAGCTTCTCACTTCACCCAACTCTTCACGTCTCAACACTCAAGTAGGATTTGTCTCCCATCGGTGCTTTGAGACAGCTCACAGATTGCATAAAAATCACAATAACAAACACAATAAATCTCTTTTTTTCTTTTTACTTGCCCTTACAAGTGGAAATTTAAGAGGCAGCACTTTTCTTAACAATGCATATGTATCATCTTAGAAATCTTTTATGTTCTTTTGCCATCAACTTTATTTATGGGGAAATAAAAGGAGGATAGACTCATGAGATAATCAGCTGCAGCATTTAATGCAGAGCACAGTGCAAAACTCAGCATAGATTGTATTCCTCTCTCTGTCAGGGCTAAACTGCTGACTCAGTATGTTCTTTAGAGTTGTTTCTGAGAACTCACTTTCACTACAATCCCTCATTATTACTAAAGTTTGGTTTATAAGGGTCTTTTTTTTTCTTAAACATTTTTTATCAATAATAAAAATGAGATTTTTTAGATTTAAAAGAAATTCTTGTGCAAGCAAACAACGCCTTCATTCTATGATGTATTTTGCAACTAACTGCATATTTATAATAAAAAGAGCAAGATTAGCAAGCTCTTCCATTTCCTTTTGAATAGAAAAGTGAAAAAATGTGCTTCTGTTGTGTTTTTATGGCACAATGACATTCATTATTCAACTTTAGATTCTTGTTAATCTGTGAAAGCACAGAGAAGAGATGCTAAATGAGTGCAGTAGTGCACACCTGGCTGGACACAATCTGACACTTAAAGCCAGTTCACAAACAAACAGCATAACTGGATTAACTAGCAAACATTTATTTTCCTTTCAGGATTTTCATGTAGTAATCAGAAGCACAAAATAACTATGTAGTGATGGACAACTGAGGTGTTGAATTGTGTCACGTCTCTCTGTGCTATTGATGTGTTTTAAGTGGTTAAAAAACATTTTCTTCATTCCAAGTAGCATCAGAAACCTAATTTGAATATTTTCTCATCAATCTCCTTTTCTTTCACTGCTCCTCCATCTTCTTTTTTTATTTCCTGTGTTCCAGTACAGTGTGGAATATTTCCATTGTGAATGAGAGCAGAGAAGCATACAGATAGGCGGCTCCATTGTGTACATTACAGGAGAGCTTGTCTGATGTATTAAAGAAAGCATGAACACGTCTGTGTGTGAGTGAGCACAGTGTTTGTTGTTTCTGGAGCTGTCTGCGTCAAAAAGCCATTTGCAGGCAGACGTTGATTTCTCTTTCATTCTGCACCAGCAGGTTTGTGATCAGGTGAATTTTTTTAATACATATATGTTGCAGGGCTAGAGGGGACAGAAATCATCCCATAAACTCAAGGTCAGAAACCGAATCCCCACATGAATCACTAAACCCTTCTCAATCACTGAAGGTTGTCGTACACAGAACGAGCTGCAATAGATCCAAGAGAAGAAAAAAATGGATCGTATCATTTTAAAGTAATACGAGAGTTTTGATGTGTAGCAATCAAGCTGTTCCACCATCTGCAGACACCTTGTGATGGAAAAAAACTCTTTAAATGTCCAGATAACAATGAAAGACACGTTCACATGTCTTTTACCGCCACGTCCTCCAGATCAGTCGGTATCACCATCCCAAAAGTCACACAATGACAAAAAATAAGCTTCCTCTTGACTTCCTGTAGCTGAGAGTCAAAAAAATAACTGTGAAATATAGAAAGTCAGCTAGCATCTATGGTAAATGTAAAGAAAAGAATCCTCGGTGGTTTGATGATTCTAAGTATTTTAAAGATTATAATATGAATATGTAGAAAAGCAGCGTTCTGAGCTCCTTTTGTTCTCTGATCCTCTCCTGTGTTTCTGTTAAAGGTTGAAGGAGCCTGTGAGGCCTACTGGATTCTCTTTTTGTTTCAAAACAACATAACTCTGATAATAAGGGTTAAATATTGATGGTAGCTCTAACTATTTAATTCTTTTTTAAGAGGTGAATAAAAAAGATGCTCAGTTTGGATCCAGACCAATTCCCGTTTTGAGGAGCTGTGAGACCAAAAAGAGAGACTGAGAGAAAAAGGGAAACATTTTTAACTGTTAAATCAGAGATTTTTCACCAGCTGAATGTTCTATATGCCCACCTAACTTACAGAGTCCAACCTAAGAAAATAAAATGAGGGACAAAAAAGGAAAAATTTGCAGAAAGGAACTTTTTACCAGGAAATAAAACCCACTCGCAGGAGTCTGATCCTATAAAAGGTTTACTATGTGAAAGAATGTTTCATGTAGTCTTTTCTGAACATTATTTTTGTGTTTTTGGTGCAAACATATTACCAAATTATTTCCATACCGCTAAATTTAATGTCAATTAAGTTGAACAACTCTGCAGACAAAGAAAAATAAAGTGACAAAATAATCCATTTGATAGCAAACCAGCCAGCCAACAGCAAGCCATAATGTTTAGCTGAATAAATGATGAACTCACATTAAGCTCACGTCACATTTCAAAATATCAATCCAAATATTGAACATTTTCACTTTAGGGATGGAGGCTGCTGGTGGTGGTGATAAATATTTCTAATTATGTCTGTTTTTATTATTAAAGAAAAGCTCCTAATACTGTTTTGATAAGCAACATTTATATATATATATATATATATATATATATATATATATATATATATACATAAATACTACTGTCTCCTCTCCTTTATAAGGTTATAGGAAAAGTAGTTTTTGTACTGTTGAATGAAAACGAGAATCGCAATAAATTTCCAGGCAGGAAATCATATCACAGGACTGAAACAGCTCTTGTCAAAGTGTTATGCCATTAGCTGGTTATTCTAAGTATCAGTCCTTGTACTGCTGGATCGCAGTGCTGTGTTTGATCACAGAACCCCAGTTCAGAGGCTGGAAAACTGGGTTGCACTATCTGGAACATCCCTCAACTGGTTCATATATATACATAGAGAACTGGAGTTTCAACCAGCAGCTATCAGACTGAATGAGTAACCATGACCTTTGAAACCCTGAAGGAGTTTGTCTTTGGACCTCTTGTATATGCTCTCTTTGGGTCTAATATTATAGAACCTTAACAGGAATAATCAGTTATGCAGACCTATCGTGCAGCGTTCGGAGCAAATAAACACCTGGATGAGAAAACTTTCATCAACAAAACTGCAAACAGACACAGATTTATTTATTTTGAAATTAATCAGTTGTGTGACATTTCTCTTCATCCAAACACCATGTGATAAAACACCTTAATGAAAAGAGGCTAAGTTAAAACATATCATAGTATAAAGGATGGTTAGGGTTAGGTGTTTACCCAGTGTAGCAAAATAAGAACACAGTATTGTGTTGCTTTCAATAACAAATTGTTTTTTTTTTTTATATTTTTGCTTTTTAAAAACTTCTAATTAATTTCAGCGGAAATCATCTTGACAGACCAAAGAAACAAACTGAGATATCAAGTCTTATTCTTTTTAAATGTCATCCTTATTGGATTGTTTTGCATACCAGATTCACATTATCATCTGCTGAGTCTTTACCGGAATATGAATAATTCATTTTAGAAAAGGATTTGCCTCGTGCTTCTCTTATTTGTGTGAGCGCGCGTGTGCACCTGGTGCCATTTGGTCAGGCAGATGCGTCCCAAATGATCCAGGCGCACATTCCCGGGTCTCATTGCGTCTTTGATTCTATATTAATTCTGTTTTTAGTATTTTTTTTTTTTTTGACACAAACTCTCACTCAGATAACTTATTGATGAAGACTGATTTGTTAATGAAGAAAATAAACAAGTCGCCCAATATTTAGGAGACAGTTTGGGACATATTGGGACAGTTTGGTTACCATGGCTTTCACTGGGATTGTCGCTTTTTCAGGCGCTATCTAGGTCATTTACTTGCATGAAACCATGGAAATGCTGCTGTTCCGCGCTCCTCCGCAGACCTCCAGCAGATCCGCATCTGCCTCATGACTGGGTTTCCCGCGCGCTGTTAAACGGCCACAACTGTTGATAGACGCTCCTTTCACAGTCTCTCGCGCACTTGCTGGATATTCTTGGTTCATATCAGGCAAGTTTTCGATTTGAGATGATGGCGCAACCTCAGTTCAGCACGCTGGATAGCGCTCCAGGAAGTTGGAGAGGACAGAGGCGCGCGGACGCACGAGGAATGAACTGAATTTAATTTGTGGATCTGGAGACATCAGCGACGGGTGATCATGGTCGATTTTAGGAGCTTATTTGAAACGACCTGCGCGGGTAACCCGAGAGTGGATTTTCTGGCATGAGACATGGACTTTGCTGAAATTATCTTCGCTTTGTACATCGTCGTGGTCGCGGTTGTCTCGCTGTTGTCAAACTTACTGGTGCTGTTATGTTTCGTCCACAGCACCGAGATACGCCGACAGGTGCCCGGTGTTTTCACCATGAACTTGTCCTTTTGCAATATACTCATCACTGTTTTGAACATGCCGGCCACTTTGGTTGGGATTATCAGGAAGCAGCAGCCTTTTGGAGACTGCATTTGCCACACGGTGAGCTTTCTGGAGACGTTTCTGACTGCAAACACCATGCTGAGCATGGCAGCTCTCAGCATAGACCGGTGGATAGCGGTGGTCTTCCCACTCAGTTACGCTACTAAGATGCGTTACAAGGACGCCCTGATCATGGTGTGCTACACCTGGCTGCACTCCTTCACCTTCTCCCTAACAGCGCTGCTTTTCTCTTGGGTCGACTACAGCGACGTTTACGCGTCCTG
Source organism: Kiunga ballochi (assembly GCA_037177335.1). NCBI lineage: Eukaryota > Metazoa > Chordata > Actinopteri > Atheriniformes > Pseudomugilidae > Kiunga > Kiunga ballochi. The sequence goes on from JBAMIG010000025.1 coordinate 11,661,879, forward strand.
TACCTTGCAGTCGAGCGAAGAGGGCAGCGACAGGATTAAGTTTACAGTCTTCACCATCGTTTTTCACGCCACTAGCTTCATGCTCTCTCTGCTCATCTTGTGTTTCACCTACTTAAAAGTGTTAAAAGTCGCCAGGTTTCACTGCAAGAGAATTGACATAATCACCATGCAGACTCTTTTCCTGTTGGTCGACATTCACCCAAGGTACGCCTCATATATCCCTCCCATTCTTTTAACTGTGTTACATCTTTTTTTTTTAGTGTTTAGCTAAATGCCTTTCCTCTTCACAGTGTAAAACAAAGATGTTTAGCCGAGCAGAAGAGGAGAAAACAGAGAGCCACAAAGAAGATCAGCATCTTCATCGGATCATTTATCATCTGCTTTGCTCCTTATGTAATTACAAGGTAAGTCAATCTGATTGGAACTTATAAATAATTTAATTAACTGCAAAACTCCTGTGCAAATGCTTAAAATATTAATGATTCCACTTATGTAATACAGTCTGTACAATTCCCTTTGTTTAGTCTGCCCTAAAAAATGAATAAACACCATCATCCTTTTGCAGATGTGCAACACGCATCCCACACATCTGCCGCAACATGGATGCAGTGCAAGAAAACAATCACATGTTTTTTCCCCCACACTTACAACATATTTACGTCTTTGAACCATAAGATTAGTCATCCTAGCACAGTAAAACTGCCACACTCCAAACTAGCACGCACGAAATAGTACAGACAGTTATACATGGTTCAAAGGGAAGCAAGGGAACACTCCAGTCAGCCAGGTGTGGTGAGGATGATCCATCAACTTGACATTTGTGGCACGTGCACGTATGTAAGAGAGGAAGGAAAACACATTAACAGGGAAACAGGGCCTGGGTTTTGGAGTAAACACCTGACCCATTGAAAGCTCTCGTCTGACACCAGAACATCTAATTTAGACCAGACCTGCACGTGTTATATGTCGTGCTTGTAAAATGCAGGATTCTTCACGTCTGTGGTAACCGGCTGCCCCCCAATCCCATTTCGTTTCTGCCTCGCAGCGTCATCTTTAATCCGACAAAATTGATTTGTTAGTAAATGTTTGGTGTGTTGAGGGAGCGCTGAGTTGCAGGACTCCCGTTTTAAAAAGACAGTGCACTTTTACAACTCTTTCCATGATATGTTAATAGAACAGCTTAAACAAGGAGTTTTGGTTTCATTAGGATAGTTCTGTTAGGGCAGAAATACACAGACACTATCTTTTAATGTCACTTTCATACGGCTGGTGGAAATATTGTATTTTAAAACATCATGCAAATCATTTTAAAGATTAAATGTTAAAATATGGCCTGAAATTGTGAAAAGACTTTTAACCTAGAGTGAATTTTTTTTATCTGCACCTGAATTACAATATTCTCTGCATATGTCTCCTCAGGTTGGCCGAGCTTCTCCCATATGTGGACATCAACCGCCACTGGGGAATCATCAGTAAGTGCCTGACATACAGCAAGGCTGCGTCTGACCCGTTTGCCTACTCCCTCCTACGTCAGCAGTACAAGAAAGTACTGGTTACCGTTGTCAACAGGCTGCTCCGCCGTGATCTGTACCCTTCGTCTGGCCATAACAGCTCCTTAGATACTGAGAACGACTACTGTCTCCAGAGGATCAGCTAATGGCAAATTTACGGACATGACAGATACACACCCAAGTGCGGGCCAAAAATAAAGGCTGGCTCTTGAAAGGAGGTGGGCCACGGAGATAGAATGAGGAGAGATGACAAGATATTGTTAGAGAGGGAAAAGAGAGTGGAGACAGGGGACAGATTGTGGGTGTAGGGCAAAGAATGTGCAAAAATAAAGAAGGTAGTGGGTGGAAGAGAATGAAAAGGCAGGTATGAGGGGGAGGATGAACGGGAAATAAGGGATGAAGCGAGGATGGGTGAGAGGGGAGATAGACAGGGATTGATAGGATAGTGTAGGTAAACAAGAAATCTGTGATTCATCGCAACAAACCTGACAGATGCAAACTCTGATCAAACCAACTGGAGACAGGTTTCCTCAACACTTCGATGGACCTATGAAATGTGGCCTCTAGTCCTGAGCTGCTTATGTGTTATACATTATTATGACAAGTCTACATGTTGTCTGCCGGGCGCATGACAGAGACACAAGCTGCAGGTGGACAGTAAGCAGACAGAGGGTTTATTGTTCCTCCTGGATGTGCTCAGTGGATGGATGTGTTTCAACCTGTGGAGACTTAACTGCTGCACATCATATCCATGTTCTGTGCTGACTATGCTGCAGTGTCTGTTAATGCACTTTGTCCAAGTTTCTGAGCTTCTGTACTTACAGAGCAAAACACACTTAATGGGTATATGTTATATGTTTGGTGATAATCTGCAGCTGTCAACAAATTCCATGTCTATAGATGACTGTGCACATGGCATTAACCCATCTCTTAGTGCTTTACACCTTCCACAGTCTCCTCCTTTGTTTTTTATCAGAGTGACATAAGACTGAAGAGGGCAATAGAGGAAATGAAAAAAAGAAAGAAGAGCTTAATTATAAGGGAAAAAGGGGAATGCAAAGAGAAATGATTAGGTATTTTTAACATACTTAGAATTTATAATTATATTAGGATATTAGGGCAAGCCATTATGTCTTAATGCTCAGCAACTAGTGCCTAAACATGTCAAAATAATGAAAATTACAACAGTTATTTAGACAATAAGAAGCCAGTATGTATTATTGGTAAATATTATTAACAGAACAAAAAAATACAACAACAAAAAAAAAAAAATTAAGAGAAAATGACTCACAAAGATAAAAAGAAAATGATGGAAATTAATTATGAAAGGCCAAAGAAGTGCATCATTTCATGCAAAGGCAGTGTCATAGCTGCGATGAAGTCAGTTTGCTCCAACTCAAGAAAAACAGCCAACTATCACCTGGTGCCAGTAAATTATACTGTGAATGCTCATTCACCTCCTAATGGCTCATTAGCAAGGTCTTTTAATGGCTCTATAGCAACCATTTTTACACGCAGCCGTGACAAACTGCTACAATCATGTCGAGCATAATTAAAGAGGACTGTATTATAGAAGTGGGAATTATTATGCAGCCTGTTTATTTTGCCTGTTTCCATTTTACGACATTGAAATGAATTCCTCTGATGTCCGCATCATGAATACTGTAAGGTTTGTGCATTTTCACAGCTGATACTTCACACCAGTTTGTTATTTTCTTCATGTGTATGCACATGTTTTGTGCTTCTGGTCATTTGTCTCGTGCTAACGCCATCATCTGCACCAGAAACGTTCAGTTCTCTTTTAGTTAGCATTTAGCAGGTGACATGGCTAAATCACCTTCTTATGTCTATGGATGTGGCATCATGTGACTGAATTTTACGACATTAGAGTTACAGTATTATTAAAGCTTTGTTTGATAGTTTAGATAAGTTTTTTTAATTGGTTATGCAAAGTATTTTGGAAAAGTTATTGTTTAGTAAAGTAAAACACAAAGATGTCCTGTTCCATCTATGCAGGCATCAGCAGATATTAATAAGTCTTATTGTATTTCTACTGTGTTTAGATACAGAGTACTTATATACTTATGCCCTGTACCACAGAGTACTTTATTTGCCTGGTTAGATCTAGCCAGTTTTTTTCTTTAAGAACTGAAAAGCAGAATGTTTTGGTTAAGGTTAAAAACTACACATTTTGTACTAACATGCATTATTTTTCTTGACATTTATAAAAATTCACATGCAGTTACTCTGGTGGTCTTTAAAGGCAGCATTTCTTTAAATATAATTGCAGGTTTTGTCATCATCCATGCAGAAATACTCCACTGGGATGTGTTTGGGTGGAGGGCATTCTGCCCATGTTCGCTTTTTTGTCCAGTTAAGTTGGAAGCTGTTCACATGTCTGCAGACCTGCTTTGATTCCTAAGTTAGCATTAGCGTTTTTTTTCTGCATCATTTGGTATTTAGTTTTTTCACATTCTCACTGTTGATGTCTAAAGCCACAGTTTGCACAGCGTCTCTGCTGTAACGAGTTCAATTTAAATAAAGTTTTACTTCAGGAAGAAGCTATTTATAAGAAAAGGCCTACAGGGTCTGGAAGATAGAGATCATGATCTCTTGATTTTCTTGTTTAAAAATGCACTTAAACTACTTGAGCATGCATTATTTTCCATCCTCGGTCAGATAACTGGATAAAGTGGAATATTTGTTATTGCTGAGCCAGTTTAATGCAGATTGTCATCTTTTCATGGACTTTGTTGACAGAAAGGAAGCGTCCCCCATCACCAGACTCACCCTTTTAAGTGTGAGTTTGTAACTGAATGTACTGGAAGCCCACTTTTATTTGCACAATGTGCTTTGTTTCTCTGCATATTTACACGATGTCATTACATATTTTACACTTTACAACAATGACAATTTTGTCTAGATTAACGCGGAGCAATGTGATGTAGCATAGCAATGGTCTCAAAGTGCTTTAAAACACACAGTTTCGTGTTTGTGCCAGATTTGAGTATGTGACTTTTTCAGCTGTTTCAATCTTTAACTAAATCAGCTGATTTATTATAAAATAATCTATTTGTTTGGATGTTTAACCTAGCTGTATTTTTCCTCCTGTGTACCACTTGCTGTTTTTTTGGCAGAGTGATTAGCTGTTTGTGGAAAACGTGCAATACAAGCTGTCAGTCATAAAGCTAATAAAGGTTTCACAGTAATGGTTTTGTTCAGGCTAATGCTCCTTCATTTTTCTCCTGCTCAAATCCAGGATTCAATTAGTAAGTTTGTAATTAATTTTCTCCTGCAGAGGTAAAACTCATGGAGACAAATAAGACAAATGAGACAAATGAAAGGACTTTAACTGTCACGTTTCGAAGATCGTGCAGCCTTAACTTGAAAAAGGTTGGCTTCAACCAAAGGGACGCTAGGACAACTCAAATCAGTTTCCATTGCTTTATTTTCCCTTTTCTTTAGTTTCAGATGAATTTTCAGTTCCTCTGTACAGCAGTTGAGTTACTGATAAGGTTGAAAAACCTACAAGACAACAGAATATTTCATTAGACCATGATAATGTGCACATTTAAATCATAACCATTTTAACCAGTTTTTGAAATCATGTCTATGACCATTTTCTAATTTATATTAAATGAATTATCTAAATTATTTTAAACTACAAAAGGTATGAAACATTTTTAACTAAACCCATGAAATACATTTAATGATTTTAATCAAATATTTATATTTAACAAAAGTGTTTTAACTTAAACATCACCACTTAACAGTTTAACCAACAAATTTGTTATTTGAAAAATTCATAACATTAATGAATTTAAATTATATATATTTTTTAATAAAAAACTAAGGCACAACCATAAAGCTAAACATTGTGAAACCCAGAATGTGTCTAAACAGCAAGCAAAATGGACATAAACTGCATAAACATATAATTAAACTTACACTTAAACTAACTTCACACAAAAGTTGATGAAAAGTACACAGGAAATGCATTTATGATAATGTCCATTTGGAAATACATGTGTTTATCATACCAGTAGTGTTTTTGGATGAAACAGTCTGTTTGCAACTATGGGAATGCACAGGTGAGTAATGGTGGGTTGCTGAGATTAAGCAGGGAGCGCTTGCTTTGGTGTATGGTGCACTTCATTTGGGTGGGCAGTAAGACATTTAATAGGTTTACTGGTTAAACTTTACATTAACTGAGACAGTTTGACAAGGATAAACTTTGTGGGCAATTTTTGGAAATTAGATTCGACAGATAAAACTAGATATAATTGGAAAATACTAATTTAAACAATATTATAGTTCTTTATATGTATATTTTGTAAAAAAAAAGATTAAGAAAAGAAAAAAAATGTTGGTACACCACTGTCTTTACGCCTGCTCCTGCATCCTATATGGCTCCTATCCTTATATGGTGGAAGACATTAAAAAATTAAATAAAAAAATTAAAAAAAAAAATTACTGTGATGTCACACAAGCGCCTCAGCAGCTTTATTGCCAATTTTAAATAAAGATACTGGTCAAAGATCATGTGTATCAATTTACCTTTTTTTAAACTAATGACAAGCCGAAAAACCAGATCAACACAAATTATTTGTAACGTTCGGCAAATTTTTCTCAGATTTTGTGCTGCTAACTTAATCTCCAGAGCACATGCGTTCATCGTGCAGGGTTGCACTTTTAATGCATCATAATAAACCCAAGTATGAGGCTGATAGGGGAGGAGCTAGAAATACACAAGATAA
>JBAMIG010000025.1:11675937-11690819 GCA_037177335.1 Kiunga ballochi
TATCATTTCTTAGTGTAAATATTTAATTTCAAGTAAAATTTTACTAGAATGTAAAATAAAACATCAATACAGACAATATTTAGAAGTTGTTTTTTTTAACAGTAAAAGTAATTTGTGGGTTAAAAACATTTTTAAAGTTCCATTATGACCTAATGAATACCTGTAAATGTCTGTGTTTTAGACTGCATTATGACTGAATACAAATAACATTTATTCTCATTATTTTATTGTCTGCTTATGTTTTGTGTCCAGTGTATTTACAAGAGTTTTTAAATCTGTTTGCTTCCTCTCATCCATGCATATCCATAACAACACTCATTAAAAACCAAGAAATCTGCATCATATGACTCATACAGATGGAAAATCATTTTCATGCCCCCCCCCATTTTTCCTTTTTTTTTTGCCTATATATTTTTCTCTCCCTCACTTCCACTCTCTTTAAATTGCATTTCTGTCCCAGTCCCTGTCTCTGGACAGACTTTATGGGTTTTTCCTTTTTGTTTTACTTCTTGTCATTCCTCCTGCATCCCCATTTTCTAAGAGCCCAGACTAAAACAATAATATTGCCTCTGTAAATTTAAATAATTACTTGAGACAGCAGTACAACGCTGTCTGTGTGCATGTAAAGTACATCATTTCTCCAAATAACTCAGGCTCTTCTCTACATCTGCATTTCACTGAATGTGTTTCATTCTGAATATATTTACATGAAGTTAATCGAATCAACCTCTTACAAGTGAGCATTGTTTCTTATTCAAGGCCTTTCATCTACTTACTTTCTCTCAAGCAACTACTTGCTTATTTTTCTGCTCAGAAATGAGAACAGGCTGAGAGGGGAGAGCCCATAAGATACATGCATGATATGGAGGAGAAAATGAAGTTGTCTCTTTGAAATGTACAGAAAACAGGAGTGAAAAGCCAGATTTAAAGATGCTGAGCAGAGCGATGAAGCAAAGCCAGAAGGTAAAAGATGAGGGTATGCTTTGAACATGAGAGAGGAGGAAGAATCAGCAGCAGTTCGGCCGTGCAGGCAGCTTTGCAGCTATCATTGAGACTCATCTAAAAAGGAAAAAACAATTTATGTGGCAGAAATTTTAGAAACAAGGCAAAAAGAAACAAAAGTAGCAATTTATGGTAAGTGGAATTAATCTGCTGCTCAGATTCAGTTACCTCCTACACAAGAGACCGCTCTGGCTGTTTCTGTGGCATGAGTTCAGGCTTCATTATCACTTTTATATTCTCTTTCTGACTTTCTTTGTCTGTCTTTCTGTGTCACTCTTCCCTATTAGCCCTATCGATGCGTGACCCACAGATGGGAGCCTGTTGGGACAAAGTTAGAACACACACACAGCTGAGTCGTTTTTGCATTCGCCTGTCATAAACATTTAGTTTGTGGTGTGAAAACTACTTCTTAACTGCATGACTTCTAATATTTTTCTATCAATCCATCACTCCTTTCTTAGGCCTCACTAGCCCCTTTTACACATCAGTCATACGGCATCACCAATGAGCTCTTCTCAGTCTTTTTGGCCATTTGCACGTGAAGCAAAGAAGCCGGTGTGTCTTTTCACAAATCATTATGCTGCAAAATGACAGGTTGTGTGACAGTAACTCCTTGGTGCTGGCGTGTAGTGGGTCTGATAAATCCCTCTAAGTAGCACACAGTGCATGTTGGTCGCATGTCATCACATTCTCGTGCTGCAGTGCTGGTTTGGTAGAAACACAGGAGGTGGGCCAGTTCTGGCTCTGTGCTGGCACATCAGAGGTGGGTCCGCTTTTATCCCCCTACCCCATGAGTCTTGGCTTGAAAAGACAGATGAAAGGAGTTATTGGCTTTGCATGTCAGCTGTCCTTTTGACTCTCTGCTGCCACTTAACTGTTTCTGCTTCTGTCAGCCGGATTTTAAAAAGCCGTGATAATTGATCCCAAACGCTGTTGGTCTGCTTCCAGCCACTGTACTTCTTGTCATGTATTAAAGATCTCTTCATTGTTGGAGCAGCTCAGTTTGATCATCAAGCATCTAAGAGAAAAAAGCTGTTTCCATCCAGGATTGGACCGCCCTTTGATTATCGGACTAATTAGTGGAATAAACCTGTCCCTCCACTATTTTCCTCCTTGTTATGTATCTGTCTTTTTATCTCCATGAAACAAACCACTAAGGAACTCTGTATGCTGTGTTGAACATCTATGTTCTTGTATTCTTTTTTTAGCTTTCTTGGATGATTTGCAGCAAATCAATCACCATTTAGATATGGATCAGCTGATCTTTGCTCTTTTTGCCATTCCTCTTCTCTTAACTTTATTATTGTGTAATTCCATAATAACAATTGTTTCATAGCATGGGATATTCAACGTGTTATGAGAAATTCTATTTATTTAAGGAACAACGTCAACACAGATCTGTGAGCGTATTTAGTCATTTATGAGAAAGTTGTGGGATTAGAACTAATTAACAGGTTTCTCAACAATTTGTTGCCCATTTAAGTGTTAGGTTGCACTTACAGGCCCACACACACACACACACACACACACACACACGCTCACGCTTGTCAGTAGACATTTTTGCCATTTTTAATGAGCAAAAGAAGTCCGTTCCAAGCACTTCATCCACTCCCAAATACTAAACTCAAGCTCAGACACTTGACTGTCTCTTATTTTAGGGCAAGTAAATGTTTTGCCCTCTTTTATTTTATTAATGGTCTTTCAATGCTCTTAGTTTTCATCTTCAAGCTCTTAAAATAGTTTGAAGCATTGTGTAAAAACTGTTAACAGCAGTTATAAAAAGAAAAGGGGCACATGTAAATAAAAAGGTATTATTCATGTTATCTTGAGCTGTTTGTTTCATAACAAAAGTGTGTTATCTAGACCAGGAGCGCTGCTGGTTTTCAGGTAATGACAAAATATTCAGCAGTGCAGCAATGTCCTTTGAATAGCGCAGCATAAATAATAGGAATCACGACAAGATGAGTTGGAGGTGCGTTGCCAGGGCGACAGGAGAATCATTTACTTTTCAAGGTTATTCTGGCTTGAGCAAGAAGTTGTAAAAATGTGCAAGTTGATATGTGACAAATCAGAAGAGCTGCAGCACAGATAAAGTACGGCATATATGTAACGCTTTTCCTTTTGGGATGTTTCTTTTTACTCAACCAGCAAACAAACAGTTTGACTTAAACCTTTCAAACTATGGTGTATTTGATTAGAGCAAAATGAATGTTTCTACAGCAATGCAATCACAGAGCAGAGCAAGCATCAGGAATTCCTGAAACCTGTAAACAGGAAACAAGGAGGGTTGTAAAATAACCATTACTGTACCAAATAAATAAGATGGAGCATGTGTACAATGCTAAAGTTCCATAAGCAAATATTTATGTATATGCTCTTTGATTTATAAAATTCAATGGCAACATGTCTGAAAATACCCGGAGGAACACGTTTTGTGAGAGGAAGAGTTTCTGAGACAAGAAGATGTGCTGAGGTTCAGCAATCTTAAAAAACCTGCATAAAACTGTGAAGCAAGATCAGAAATACTTTCTTTTCTTTATATTAAATATGCAGACTTTCAATATTTCATTACTCTTCAGATTAAAATCTGAAACATTCACAGTCTGGAGAAATCTCCCTGCAAGACATGATGAGAGGGGGAATCATTATTTGATACCTGTAATCTTCGGCCCCTCATGCATTTAAAAAGGAATGATTGCATAAAATAAATCTCTGCATGACTCGGAGCATTGTCATTTTATGGTTCATTGTACCATCCACCAATGTTGCAAATTAGACGGCGTGTGTTAAAATCATGCAGAAACAGAAACTTCTACGCTCCAAAGTTTGTGTAATTGAACGAGGCAAAGGGGAGAACTGTGGTCAGACAGCTGATTGTCAAATCCAGTCTTATTACCAGCTATTGAATGCTGGCGGGGTCGGTGGTATAGGAATGTATTTGTGCCTATGGAAATGACAACTTGCACATTCAGCTCTCATGGAGACAATATCTTTTTCAGGGAACCATATTTCATCTTGCAGCAAAAGCCACATCCATTTGCAGGGGTGTCCAACTCAGGTCCTCAGGGCCGGTATCCAGCAGGTTTTTGTTGTCTCCATGCTCGGACACAGCTGACTGAAATTACTTAATAGATAGAGAAGAAGCAGTTGGATCTACCTGTATTTGATTTGCATCAGGTGTGTTAGGGCAGGTAGACACCCATGACAGGTCAGCAGTCCATCACAGGACAAACACACATAGACAAACAACCATACACACTCAAACTCACTCCTTTAGAGTCTCCAATCAGCCTAACCCTAAGGGACATGTCTTTGGACATGTCTGTGAGGACACAGTTCTAACCAACTGTGCCACCGTGCAGCCCTACTTTCCTTTTAATTCAGTGAAACAAACCGTCTAACAGGATTCTTATTTACAGATTATCGCACATTCATTGAGAGGTTTACATAAAGTAAACTATAATACTGGCAGTAAAATCAGTTTGCAGTATTCCGTTTGCTACCTTTCATAAGGAATACCATCTGTGTTTCTATTACCCCAGAGACCAAACCTCACAAAAAAAACCTAAAACTAACAATTATTGCTAAAACATTTCATGATCTTATCACAGACTGAGAAGTATCCAAAAAGACTTGTTCTACATTTTTACATCTCTGGATGTGACTTGGCCGCTTGTGTGACCATTTCCTTTCCGGTAAAAATGGCGCAGTATGGAGGAAACAACAGCAAAACGCAGCTTTTTACAAAGAATCGGAGAGAAAAATGAGGCTGCAAAGACTTTAAAAAGGTTTGATAAATTCTCTGAAGCAGGAAAATGACCCCAACATATCATATCTACCCCGTATGAGCCCCGAATCTCCTGAAATCTCCTCAGCCTTTGAGCTAAACACTGTTAGGTGGAAACATCTGCAAATCAGATGTTTTTCCAAACGTTCCAATAGTTGCTTTTATTTTGTGACCATTTGAAATGCCGTGGACTGGAACTGGACTTGAGTTATTGTGGCGCACCATTGCTATGCAGGGCAAGGACATGAGAAATAATTGCCCCGGCCGATATCTAGAAGTTTAGCCATATGAGTAAAGCAGGAAGGTAAAAGCAAGAGGGATAATACATCCAGTTACAGTACTTCTTGCAGAGACTTTCTTCATAATGTGAAGCATCAATAAGAAGTTGAGACATCTACTTTGGTCTCAGTATTGATTCAGTCTTTCTCCATTCATCTTTTTTACGCTCTATCAATACGGCTCATTATCCTTCCCTCTAACACCATCTGTCTTTTACCTATTATGTGTACATTTCTCATTATTTTTGCTCAAATTGACAAAGTATTTACTACTTTACTCCTTTCTTTCCCTCTCTCACTTTTCATCTCTCTTTCCCATCTGTGTGACTGGTTTTCCTTCAGTCAGAGTGCAATTAAATCCCCCCCCCCCACCCCTCTCCTTTTATCTGTGCTCTCTCACCTTGTGTGTCTCTGACTTTATCTGTTTTTATCTGAAGGACTTCTTTTCATTTATTTCGGTGGATATTTTGTATTATAGTCTGTTCAAACACTTCCTGTTTCTCTGAAACTCCCTACTATCTCCTTTTCCAGTCTCACACAATCTACCTGTTTTTGCTCATAAGCATTATTTTTTATTTCCTTTTTGTTCCTCATCATCCCACCATATAAATGGCTTATCGCACACAGGTGGGATTAACATAATGCTGTGTTCTCTCCTCATGCTCACTGTAATTGCATTTCCTTCATGCTTTCCAGATTCAGCAGCATGATTTGATTGTATCATTGCATAAAAGAAAGGCAGCGAGTAAAGCAGAGAGAGGAGGATAAAAGGTTGTGTTAAGGCGTATTGGTGGCGAGAAAACCAAATCTGGGAGGATACATAAACTTACCCATGCATACATACTTTATCACATCACTATACAGCACATACAGGCATCAGCATTTAAGCAAAACTTAGAGTTCACCAGAGGCCGCTCACATCGACCTAATAAATATTACACTAGTAAATGCAGAATTTTACTGAAGCATTAAAAATGTGGCTGCTAATATCTTTGAATAAGCTGCAAATGATCATCGCTTGAAACCTGTTTTATTGCACAAGCGATGTCTCTCATATCAGTGTTTTTATTCACCTTGATGAGCCTTGACAAACGGCAACACTCCTCCTCAACACGCGATAAACAAAGATCATTAACTTCCATGTGTCTGATGTAGAATTATTACCCGGTAGATTAATTCACCATAGATTCACTAGCATGCAAAACGTAATGAGGAAGAGGAGACACATGAAGAGTCATCCTCCTTAAATGCACCAAGGACTATGCATGGCACTATGTTATGACCCCCATAGTTCTGGATGCAGGGCTGTAACGTGCTTTTCATGGAAGTGGAGGCTCTCTACACCGTTTTGTTTCTTTTGTGGCAATATGGTGGAATACGTACAAAAATTGGCTTTTGAAAATAATTTTTTCTTTCACTAAAATGTGCAAAAAGAATCATCATGATGGAGTCTGCCACACATTGGAAGGCATTTGAAATGTGGCCAAAGCTTTTCCAGACAGACTAAAGTGGATGCAGCCTGTGTGTTGAGGCATCACTGACTTAGAAAAATAAAAGCTTTCAGTAATCTTAAAATGTCAGTTTTAGCAAACTGGGTTACAGAATATGCTGGTAGTGGATATTATTTATGTTGTAGTGGAGGAAAATTCATAAGGTGAAATAAATGCCGGCCTTTCTTGCTTAGTTTTATTACATGTAGCTTAACTTTCTTTGCAGAATGAGCTACAGGCAGAAAAAGTTTATGTTCTAAACTACATCGTTTCATATTTAACTTCCTTCTCTGTAACAAACCCACAAGATCCATAGACTTGACTATTTTATGTGTACTGTATCATCTTTTTGTTATATTTCCTTCTCTCATTGTGTCTTTATCCTCTCTGCTGATGTAACGGGTAAACATCCAGCAGAGATTTCTGGATTTGCTGGGAAAGAAGGTTGTCTGCTGGGATTTCACTTAGCAACCAAAATGATACCATAAGTTTGACTCTGAATCAGCTGAAACCAAATAATTATCATTGTTGCAAATGACTTAGCTGATGCTCCTCATTTGTTTCAGGAAGTGCTGGTACACCAGTAGTGTTTAATGAGAATGGAGATGCTCCAGGACGATACGACATCTTTCAGTACCAGATTACCAACAAATCTACGGCAGAGTACAGAGTCATCGGCTCCTGGACCAATAAACTGCACCTGAAAGTAAGAACCCCACAGAAACACACGTAGCTGTTATTTGCACAGCTTCAAATGAAACAGTTAAGCAGTACAATTTAACTTCACAAAAACTGGGCTTATTCCATTGTTTTTGTTCTAAATAAAATAAAAATAACGCTGATTAAAAATGTATTTCCAGCCTTCTGTTGACTTTACCTGTTTGTGGCTCACCTCATAGATCCAGACTTTGTGCAATAATTGAATATTTCTTTTCTTAAATATAAACTTTTTTCCTAGCTGAGGGGTTTATCTGTGGTAATAATGATAAAAAACATTTTTCAAAGAATGAAACAGGCATTATTTTAGCAGATGCTAGATAAAAAAAATCCCATGTTTTTTTTTAAGAAATATTCTCTGTTCAGGTTTTTATCAATCATTATAATTGGGCTTTTTATTAAAAATGGAACAATTAAATTGTATTCATTTGCTTTTAGTTCTGGTTACTCCATTTCTGAGTTTTTGCTTTGATCAAATCTGAAGCAGAGATTTCCTACGTTCAGTAAAGGCTCCATCTGCATTTTGCCTCATCAGTAAACAAATCCTTTACATTTAGTTTGTGTGGTAAACTACATACCTGTGGACATGGTTCTGGTCCTGAAATGAAAAGTAAAACGGCTCATTTTGTTGCACTTCGGCTTTTCTGCATCTTACATGAAACTTGTTTGCTTTCCACACTGGCTGAGCTGAGGAAACACACTGAAATGAATTTTCTCTTCAGTCCGGTCTCCATTTCTCCGGACATTTCAGCAGAATCACACTTGATCTCATACAATTACCTTCCCATCCCAAAGTGAGTGTGAAATTCTCCTGCCTGCTTCCACAAGATCCAAACCCAAACAAACCCCCTAAGTGGGTAAAATATTCCTACGCGTTATATTTTAGTTTAAATATTTTTCTAAACATACTTTAATAATTCCAACATTTAGTTTGAAGCTAACTTAGCTTAGAATGCTGAACGTATCATGTTTCTGACACTAAAACGGTCCATCTCATCACGATTTGTACTGGATCCACAGAACTAGGACGGTTCTGTTCATACCTTTTAGCGCATAATTTAAGTAGAACACATCTTTACACACTTCCAGAAACGGTGCAGAAGAGTGTGTGGTTAAACAGTGATGTACCCTGAAGACCTCCTGAGGATCATTTTTGATTCTTTTGGAAATTTCTCTCATTCCTCTAATCAGACTTGTTAAACTTGGGCTGGTTGGATTTTATAGCTGCTAAACCACCAGTTTAATGCATTAATGTGTCCTGTTTCAACAACATTTCAGGTTTTTGAGTGAGCTTTTCTTTTTAGCCCACTCTGGTGGTGTTTTATTCTTATCTTTGGGTTTGTCACAATGATGAAATTACGGTTGGAGGAATTGTTTGACTTATTAGGTTCCTGTTTTCAGTCTGCAGTATGGAGTTTGCACATTCTCTCTCCAGCATTTTTCTAATAAATCATGCATATGAGCTTAATCAGGGATCATAAATTAGCCATAAGGGTGCATGATTGTTTGTCCCTGGGTTGGCTCTATGATGGACTGGGAACCCATCTAGGACGTGCACTACTCATTCCCTGATGTCAGCTTGGTAGTATGAATTGGATAAAGATGAAAAATGAATAAATTATGGAGAAATTGTTGTGAATGGATGGAAACAGTCTGTCTTTAGTTTTAACTCATCCATTTGCATGACAAATCTAAAAATACAAAACTACTATTCCAGCAAACTGAATCACCATCATAATATTCTCACTCAGAAGCTCAGACACATGAGCTCTAAGAGCATGTTGAAGTGTTGCGTTATAAATCCACCCAGGACTTCATTAGAAAAGCCAGATGACAGATGAGAAGACTAATAGATACAAAATGCAGGTTGGCTGATGGACGGTCTGGCACAGTGAGAGCGAGAGAGGGAGACTGCAGCAACACAAAGGACAGCTTGCAGTTGAGACACACATGATTGGACGCTACCACAGCTGACGAATCAGCAGATGTCTGTGATTTGTTTAACAACTCGTCTGGGTTCGAAGCCTCGGAGGATATTTTTATGATCAATAAACAGTAGCAATCAGAATAAGTAGCGTCAGATCTTCACTGATGGAGCAAATAGCATGTAAAGTACAAGTAAATGTGGTGTTCTGATCCTCTGAGCTAATCCAGCAGCTGATAACACGACTGAAAGAAAGGATGTAGAAGATTTACTCTCTAATGTTCAGTGTGGCTTAACACTAGCAAGAATCTGTGTGTGTGTGTG
Organism: Kiunga ballochi; assembly: GCA_037177335.1. Taxonomy (NCBI): domain Eukaryota; kingdom Metazoa; phylum Chordata; class Actinopteri; order Atheriniformes; family Pseudomugilidae; genus Kiunga; species Kiunga ballochi. The sequence continues at coordinate 11,685,460 of JBAMIG010000025.1, forward strand.
TGTGTGTGTGTGAGAGTGGGTACATCTGTCACTATATATTGGTTTTTAAAGGTGGTGGTTTTTTTCTTTACTTTTTGTGCCAATAATCAGATAAAGTCTACATTTTTTATATTATTTGTTATCCCTGGTGACTGCTTACTGCTAACTAGTTTTTGTTGGACTGCTACACTTGTGCTCATAACACTTCATTTTATTCAACACTCATGGCAGTGCAGGGACCTCAGGGACTCGGTGTACTGACAGACTTTCCCTCAAACTCATGCACAGGTACATGCATGGAAATGCACACACCCCTGAGACACAGGAAGTTAAGAGCTGTACTATAAAAGCAATGTCACATAAGCACAAATGGCCTAAATGCACACATGGAAGCAAACACACAGGCACGTGCACGCACAGAAGCAAATACAGATGGCCTTTTTGTGCCAGATTTTATTATAGTCATGATGTGATGTGTGCCTGGAAGCATTCAGAAAACCAATCAGAGGTTCTGCTGTTGCTAATTGATCTCAAACCTCCCCAGAACACACATTCTGCAGGTTTGCATTTCCTGTCTTATAGGACCGTCGACACTCAATGTGTGTATCAGCAGATGGCTGCCAGTTTCCTGGCTGGATAATATCCAGTGACAAGACTGAGATATTTAACTTTGTCTTTGTACACAAACACACACACACACACACACACATTAAACTTACAGCTTCGTGTACCCTCCCTTCAGGTGGCGGCCATGCGTTGGAGAACCGGTGACCCATCCCTCCCAGCCTCCGTGTGCAGCATCCCATGCCGCACAGGTGAAAGGAAGAAAGTTGTGAAAGGTGTGCCGTGCTGCTGGCACTGCGAACGCTGTGAGGGATACAACTATCAGGTAGATTTCCTAAAGGACTGGTTGGTTTAATCCAGACTATAAAATATGCTTCCTACATACAGTAGTTTATAGATTTTAATTCATTTCTTACATAAGTTTGTTTTTATTTAAGTGACATTTATTTTTACTAGTTTCTGGTTTAGTTCTGGAGACTTTTAAGCTGCAATCTTCACAGGTTATTTTTTTTAAACCGTTAGAGAAAGTGTTCAAATGTATATCATGTCTTCTTTCTAATCAAACCCCATTAACAAGAAAGTTTTAACAATTATTTAGCTATTAGATTTATTGCAAAGACAGAAAGTTTGTCCTGATGTGCATTTGCATTTGGGAGGACTGTGATGTGCACTTTTTGGTTTTTAAGTGCCGTACCTCAGTGTCCCATTCTGAATTGATATATGCAGGAAAAACTTCCTGGATGCTGTTAGAGCAAATGGATGTGGATAATATTGCTTAAGGGAAAAGTTTGATTGCATGTTTTAAAGATTTATTTGATTTTTAATGACATTTTTGGGACGTTTGGCAGCTTTTTGTTTCTTTTTATGTTAGAAAAATGACAGAATGAGCAGACTTTTATTGTTCAAAAGGTAATAAAGAAAAGAAAATCTCATTACAGCAGCAGGTAATTCTTGTCAGGGTTTGCAGTCAATATATTTTAATACATTGATCCATTTTCTGTGAAGTCAATAAGTTGCCACATAACTCTGGGAAATTGTAAAGAGGCATGACTAGAATAAAGTTATGTGGAAAGGAAAATACACACAAAGATCTGAGATCAGCAGCAGAACATGCATATTATACTGTTTTATTATTTATTTATTATTATTCAGTCAGTCGAGGTGCATGGCTGCCGCTCCTGAGCCGGGTTCTGCTGGAGGTTCTGCTTCCTGTTAAAAGGAACTTTTCCGTCCCACTGTGGCCTCATGCAGCTCAGGACGGGGATCGGATCGAAGTCTAGATTAGATGTAATCTTATGGTTTATCAAGGCTATTTGAGGAATTTGCTCGATGTGTCTGTGAAGCTCCCTGAGATGATTCTGTCATGAAGTGGTGCTTTATAAATAAAGTTGGATTGAATTGAATATTATTGACAAAACCTGAGACATGGTGCAGAAGCAGATAAATGTCATTACTAGTTTCAGATGCCTATTTTTGTTAACATCAGCAGCGATTCTAAATGAGCCAATAATAATAATAATAATAATAATATTTTTTATTTCTTGGCGCTTTTCCGTACCAAAAGTCATGTTACAAGAAAATTACATAAGAATGTAAATAAAATTAAAATTGTTGCTACTCATTACTCTGTAAAAAGCTGTGAGATCATTTACAAACAGTTCAAAGTCTATTTTTCACAGTAAGAAATATTATTTACAAGTATATAACATCAAACACACTTGTCAACTTTGCCAGAAGTGGATCCCCCAAATAATCAACTATAAGCTGCTTTCTATAACGACTAAATCCTGAACTGTTATCCTTTGTTTTAGCACAACACATCTGGATTTTAGGCTTAGGGAATATTAGATAAATAAATAAATAACTTTAAGGAAGTATATATGTTGTACATCTTCATGACAGACGCTTCACATGTTGACATGGAGAAAACGCACCATGCTGGGTTCTGCATCATGTGGCCGCTACAGCTCATCCAGTGTTAGTTAAGCTGATAATTATCAGTGTGGAAATGAAATAAATATATACTTTAAATGACAGATTAGTGCAGCAGTTAGGTTTTAATATACTTTGTTATCTTCTCCCTCAGGCATCAGAGTTTACCTGTGAGCTGTGTCCATATGAGATGCGACCGGATGCCAATCGCACCGGCTGTGTGCCGATCCCAATCATCAAGCTGGAGTGGCACTCCCCCTGGGCCATCATCCCAGTTTTTGTCTCCATGTTGGGCATCATCACTACCTCTTTCGTCATTGTCACTTTTGTGCGTTACAACGACACGCCTATCGTCCGAGCATCTGGTCGGGAAATGAGCTACGTGCTGCTGACGGGCATCTTTCTGTGTTACGCCATTACTTTCCTGATGATCGCCACACCTGATGTAGGGGTTTGCTCCTTTAGAAGGATTTTCTTAGGCTTGGGGATGTGCTTCAGCTATGCTGCACTGCTCACAAAGACCAACAGGATACACCGCATCTTTGAGCAGGGGAAAAAGTCTGTTACAGCACCCAGGTAATTAAAAAGGAGCCGCCTGTTTTGGTGCATGCTCTGTTTGCCTTTTGCACATTCACTTCTTGGATGGCGTGTCAGTTACTGTGCTTAGATTATGTTTGTTTTCTTCTTGGGCACACCGGTGTGTAGTCACTGGCATCCTTATTAAACTAGCTAGAATCATTACTCATCATTTATTTTTCATACACTACTTATGCATGCCATGAAGTCAAACTCACCTATTGCTCGCTGCAGTCAGTGTGAGGGACTTTAGAGGTAAGTGTCAACTCAGGCGCTGAAATGTTAAAGCATGATTTAATAATACTCAGGTTCATGTCTGTGCTCGGATGATAAAGGGAAACAGCTACAAGGTTTTTGCATATCAGTGTCGCCTCATTTAGGTTTTTTTCATGTTGGTGCTGTTTTTCAATACTTAGACTTTTCCTTTTTGGTCGCTTCAGATGAAAAGAAAATACAATGAAATTGCCTCAGTGTTACTTTATGCACAATAACATTTTTAAGATTAATTGACAGCATCTCATGGTCCCAAATCAAATCTAAAATGTTTAATAAATGTGATGTGCAAATGTATAATTAATATTTTTTACATAGTAAATTTGTTTAAACTACCGTAGTCTTCTGCAACACTTAGTTGAGGTGTAACTCAAGGCTCCGTATTGGGCCCCTTCACTTTCTCACGTTTGTTCAGAGTTTCCTTTTTTCTTTTGCCGTAAACCTTTTGGTCTTTATGTCCATGTAGACTAAAAATAAATCATGGATAACGACTGAAGTCAAGCAAAACAAAAGATTTTTTAGCTAAAGCAACCATGAAGTCTCCTCTGTAAGAAGATGGTTCGTGTGAAAAGTGGCTCTTAGCAAACAAGTGACTGAAATGCACACCTACACACCGATTCATTTGGCAACAAGTTGAAAGTTATACTGATAGCTTCACACTCCAGGTGGGATACTGAGCTCTAACAACTTTTAGAGTTTTTAGATTGAAGATAAAAAAAGAGGAGATGGCACCTCATGTCATCATCATCATCATCAAAATGTCATCGGTTTGCTGGGATTGAGCAAAATACCTGTGCTGTCATCACGCACAGTTTGCTTTAATCAAATCTTCAAAGGTTTTTTGTTTATATAGTTGACTACATTAAGAGCATGTTGGTGTATTTAGTACTACAAAACAAGTCATGTGCTCTCTGTGTGAAGCTGTAGGGTTAACATCGCTTTCTCACAGGAATGATCAGGTTTAGGAAAACCATGAATGCCTTCATGCCTTCACTTTGTCCTCTGCAGGTTCATCTCCCCCGCCTCACAGCTTGTCATCACCTTCTCCCTGATCTCAGTTCAGCTCCTTGGCGTCTTTATCTGGTTTGCCGTGGACCCCCCTCACACTGTGGTGGACTATGGCGAACAGCGCACCCAGGACCCCACGGCGGCTCGCGGAGTCCTGAAATGTGACATCTCAGATCTGTCGCTCATCTGCTCTTTGGGTTATTCTATCCTGCTTATGGTGACGTGCACGGTTTATGCCATCAAGACACGAGGTGTGCCTGAAACCTTCAACGAAGCCAAGCCCATCGGATTCACCATGTACACCACTTGCATCATCTGGCTGGCGTTCATCCCCATCTTCTTTGGGACGTCACAGTCTGCAGAAAGGGTGAGTCTGTGTGCATGTTGGACATATATGATTTCCTAGGATAATTGTAATCCGATGGTGATACTATTAACTTCACCTGTTAGTAGTTTTGATGTACGACCTCATGTGTGTGCTTACATAGATGATTTTAGCTGCTGTTACTGAAATCACTTTATTTTAAGTTGGACTTTAATACACTGATATGGTGGAAGAAATATTTCTCCTTAATCATTTGAGCTCATTTAGAAGAAATCTTTGTGTCTCGGTGTTGTGGGAGAGACTTCTGATTGGCATCATCTAACGGGGACGAAGCTTCCTTTAGTCTGACAGACTGGAGTCCAGACTTTATTTAGTTCAATCAGGTAAAATAATGCTAAGATGCTAATGTTCATGTGTTCAATAATGTTCATTTTTCAGGTTAAATGCAGATCATGACCATGATCTATAACCTATGATGGAAAATAAAACAGAAAAAAACTCATTCCTGATTTTATGGATTTTAACAAATACATATTAGAAAGACGGTTATCAATAACTTATCGAGTTCCAATTTAGCAGCCTGGAAGAATCCATCCTCATCTTGGTATAAAAACACACACACTTAATGTTACAAACCCCTGGCTCGCCAGTGAGAAGGGGATGGGGTTGTAAACATTAGAAAACCAAAACAAACAAACCTTTT
>JBAMIG010000025.1:11691297-11701654 GCA_037177335.1 Kiunga ballochi
TGCCAGCAAGTTGACAAGTGTGACAGCCACGGCAGTATCTTGCGACATCTGATTTTAAACCAGGCCAGTAAAAGTGCCTAAGGATGAGGTTATATGTTTTGGTTATACCCAGATGTCCTGACCACTGACCTTCATGTGCTAATGATAGAACATTTGGTCGGAATGATTTAGGTATTACAATCTGCTCAACAACATTCCAGTCAAAATGAGGAATTACTTTCGGGCACCATCTACGCATTAGTATTCCATCATTAAGAAAGAAAGCTACAGTTTCAGCCTTCGCTCTGTCAGCACTTACCACATTCGAGTAGCACTTACGCAACGTTGGGTCTGCCTTTTGCTCTGCACGCAGGTGATCACACCTACTAAACAGTGTAGCTTATCTGCTTCATATAATGCTGTTTACTGACACTATTGCAGTGGCGGGTTATTGATTACATTTTTTGATGTGACTCGTTTAGTTTTAACAGTAAAACCCTTCATATACTCATTGAGATTCATTGATTGTGATGTCACTGTGCTTGGTGAGGCTGAACACGTTTTCCTTTGTTAAATAAATGCACATGTAAAGACAGACCAGAAGTAAAGGCAGCCACGTAAACGGACTGAACCGAGCTATGACCAGGTTTTTAAAACCACTGGTGTTCAGAAAACCTGAACTTGCTTGTGTGTCTAGAAGAAGACATCAGTGTGAGGTCTTCAGATAGCCGTCATCTATAGACAAAGTTATGTGTCCACTGAATGTACAAGGACTTCCTTCCTCTCTCCTGACAAATAGATAAGATGAGATGATTCCTTTATTTGTCCCCAGCAGGGACAATCCGGTGCAACAGCAGCAAGACGTGAAGGAAGAGGAAACAAAACCACAAAAAAATCCAATAAAACAAAAAATACATATAAAAGAGGAGAAGTTAAGAAGTAATAAAACTATTCATTATTTACAATAAGCACAGCAGTCATTTCTGTTGTGGATTGTCTGAGTTTTTGTGAGCAGTGCTTGTTATAGAGTCTATCTGCTGCAGGAAGGATCTGCGATGGCATTTCTTCACACATTTAGGCTGAAAGTGTGTCGCTGAAAGTGCTCTGCAGTGCTGTCAAAGTGTCCCGGAGGGAAGTGGGAGCTTATGCATCATCTTCCTTTCTCCCACCACCTCTACTGGGTCCAAGGGGCATCCCAGTAAAGAGCTGCCCTCTGGAAAGCAGTAAACTCCTATAATCCCTCCCTATTTTGGAGTGTCAGTCAGGCAATTTTCATTTCTCTCTTTCCTACATCTCAGAACCATTTTCCTTTCAAGGCAAGAAACCAGCCTGAGCTTCTCTGCGACGAAGCTCACATCAAAGCGATCCTGTCTAATCACACATCAGGGAAATCATACGCCTGCTGGATGTTTCTGGGATTTTTCCTCCCCAGAAGCCTGAGTTAGGTATAAGCACGTGGCTTTTTTTTATTTTACTGCATCCACACAATAGAGTCTGATGACTCTAACCTGCTGGCTTTCCTCAGACAGAGGCTTCTCCTAACGGGTCATCTCATTACTGGTGGCAGCTCCTCTAACCTTTAAACAACTGAGTGTGAATGACCGAGTGAGATTTTGACCTTCTATATATTATTTTCTGCTTTTTACCATTTTATAGGTGCTGATGCATCATCCCAACTGTGGGGTGGGTTCATGTGTGAAATCATCTGTGTGTGTTTTTGTGACCTTAAGACTATACCTGTGTGAGTTCCTGTGCATGTTACCTGCTTTGTCTCACAGGGTGGACTAAACTGCACCCTGTGCTAATTAGCATGTCCACCAGCAGCTTCCCATGTACCTGCATTGGAGTGTGTTAGAGTTAATTGGAAAATCCACCAGTGCACGTTTGCATGTTTTTGTGTGTTGTTTCTAATTGGAATATCCTCTGGAGTGTGTGGCAGCTGGCTGGCTAACAGAGAGAGCAGAGGAGAGGGAGGAGAGAGGAGTGAAAGGAGTAAACAGGTAATGATGGGACTTGCTGATAAGGCTTTAATGAGCACAGCTTCACTAAGGAAATAGTTTTGCTTTCAGAGAGGAGGAGAGGATGGGTCTATGGTGAAGTTAGTCTCAGGTTATATATAATATGTCATGATTCACATTTTAATTAACGTCATCAAAATGTATGGAAGGAAGTCCTCATAACGTTGTCAGGCTTGGATACTTGCTTATGTCACTACCTCTGAAATCTGTGCAGCTTTTCACTTACATAGCAAATATTCACATCCATGCCAAAACTTCTCTCTCATCATTTTAGCTGTTAATGAATGAATTGTAAATATTGGACATTACTTTTTCAGCTGGTGAAAATACAGAATTTTTTAATTCTAAGCTTTTATGTAAGAAGACATAGCCTGATAGAAAATTATCTGCTCTTTACCAGGTCTCAAAATAAATGAGTTTTTCCATTTCATTTGTGTAATTTAGCTTTTTATTATGTAAAGCTTGATTAACAAAGCTAGCATTGTCAGATGTTCACATTTTAATGCTAAGTTTACACTTAAACACTAAAAAAGTAGCAGTTTCATAACACCCAATGCGACACATCTGAAAGGAAACGTTATAGATGATACGTATGATTTATTTATTTATATTTTTATTTCATGGTAATGAAAGATCTTGTATTTCCTTTCACACACAAGTTCTGCCAGAGGAGGATAAGTACTTCTTAATATTTCTTGAAATAAGGAATAATTTATAGACTTTTAATAAGTAATAGTATAAAACATGTGGTGTTTAAAGTCTGATAAGAAGAAAAAAGAACTCAAACTGGCCTGTCAGTAACTATTTCAGTATTTATTCTCACTTTAAGAAAAAAAAATCCACATTTAGTTTCTGAATTCAAGAATGGCAGTTCAGTCACTACAGTTGATGGTGTGACTCAAAGCAGAGCAGCTCATCCAGTTGAGTCCCATTTCATCCCAGTCCATGTCCCTGGACAAAACCCTTCCCCCATTCTGGAGTACTGGAGAAGCCACTGGTGCAGATTGGATTGATACTGGCACATTCCCAACCTACCCCAGCTTACTGTTACTCTTCCTCCACCAGCAGAGTGAAGGGCAGAGGTGTATAATCCAGGTGCCAGAAAGTAAAAGTCCCGCCACGTTTTTGGATCTACACATACATCTAAAACTGGTGTTTTCACTAACAGACTCCTTTACCTGCAGATGAACTGTACTCATTGAATTCAGCTGGTTTGATGACTGGTTGGAACAGCTGCTGGACAGGATTTTTACTTTCTGGACCAGGAATATACACCTCTGCTTCCTTAAAAATGCTGAATAAAGCTATTCCTCTATTTGTTTCACTTGGTGAAAAAAAATATTAAAGGAAAAAATCAGTTCAGACATCTTTCTGAAAAGCTCATTTAAGGATCTTTTCTTTGAATTAGAAAAATAAACACTGAAATTATCTTTGATAGGTGAATTTTGATGCATTTTGTAAAACATTTTTTCATTACTGAGACAAAAGAAGCAGAAACGTGTCGCCCCCATGCTTACCTCTGGTTTGGCTTCCTGTTTATGACTTAAATCTCATTGCTTTCCCTTAAAGTATAAGATAACCCTGCCCTAAATACATCTCATACCAGTTCCCTCTTAACCACTGGCATCCACAGCTATTTTCCCATTTAACTCCTACCAAACCAGTTACTTTACTCCCTGATTAAAGAAGCCAAATCCAGATGCTCAATTCAAAGCTTTTATCTGAGCCATAATTTGCCACATTCTTTTATTTCCGCTTCCATTAACCGCATTTATTCCGTAGAATTTCTTCCGTTTAGAAGCCCCAGACCCTGAAAAAAGGGAGGATGCTGTGGTTTATCAACATTTCCCCTATGTGATTCACAGATATTAGAAAAAGAGCCAAAGAGCTTAAAGAAAAAGTTGCAACTGCAGAGAGGGGTGTCAGGGAAACTGTGAACCTAAAATAAGAATCTGAGAAACAAATTGAAAAGGAAAAGTGAGGATTGTACCACTAGCCATCACCAATAGGAGGGTGGTATTGTTTCTGAAATGGGTCGAGCATCTTGGCTTTAGAGCTTCTGCCGCGCCCTGCAGACATGTGAAAGGTTGTACGGTGTGAATGTGCTTCTGCCTGTCTGTGCTGCAAAGCTCTAACCACAGGATACAGCCTCTCCCCAGCTATCTCTGTGTGCGCCCAATCATTCCTGTGCCTCATGCCATGGACAGAAGCCCTTTCTCCTTACTCTTCTCTGTCTTTTCCTCTTTCTCTGATTCCCTTTTTGTCTCCCAGTGTGCCACTTCTTCTGTTCTCTAGATGCCTTTAATATGGTCAACTGGTTATCTTCCTGCCTCCTACGGTGGAATAAGCAGCCATCCCTCCTCAACCTGCAACTTCCCTTGCTGTGTGCGCATGTTTTTCACAGCAGGCGTTTTACTCTTGTGTCATTTTGTGTGCACCCGTTGCTTTCAAAGACTTGCTTGAATGAGACTTTTACTCTTTATCTTTGCTCGTATAACAATTTAAGGGCTACTCAAGTTTAATATTCTACAAGTGCATCTCATCAAATTAGGCTTTAGACAAGAAAATGATGTTTTATGGAGTTTTTAGCATTTCTTCAGCTAAATATAGACCTGAATACTTGAAGTGACCATAAGGCCAATAACAAATTATGCAGCAACAATGCTGAATGTTCAGAACATTTATAGGTTTTTATGCAGGTCCTGGCCTCTTAGGCTTCCCATTCAAATGATTTCTTCAATACATTGTTCATGTTTGTCTAACAAACAAGGCAAGACATATAGAGCACCCACAAATCCAAAGCATACATTTAATAAAAGAAAAAATGGCCAATTAGCTTGCAAAAAGTAACACATTTGTCTTCCTGATTCCCAGGAGTTTCTGAGGACCAAATAAATCCAGTGTTGCTGCTTAATGTCCAAAGACAGATTTATAACTGTGGTCCATGTGGAAATTCAGCTACTGCCCAGATCTTTAACCAGGAGTAACTGCTGCTAATCCATCTTCTGTAATTAGGAGGTCAGGATGTAAACGCGATGCTCAAAAGAGAGACGGAAAAACTGGGAGTTGAGGGTGTGGAAAATGTCAAGTGAAGACACAAGAAAGCATCAGGCTGCACAGAAATAATGAAGCAGCTGAATAAGAGAGTTTGGAAAGAGGGCGGCATTCACAAAGATCCATCATTGAAGTTGCAGGAAGACATGAAAGCTAATATAATAAATGCAGCTAAGTGGTGTAAGAGTGAGATGAAGAAAAGATGGTGAACTTTCTCTCACCTGTTTTTTTACACTCTGTTTAATGTGTATCGGCTGCGATTGGAGTGTTTCCAGTTTCAGTGTCTCTGTGGGGAGTGTGGAGACAGAGTGGTGGGAGGCTTTGTTGTTTTGGCTGTAAGTCAATAACCGAGCTGAGATCAATCCAGGTCCATTTCACTGAGACGCTGTCCTTAATGCTACGCTTCTCTTTTCACCCTCATGCAAAAACTTACACAGTGCAAACAATAAAATACCATTTTAATTTCAGGAAAATGTCCATTTCTAGTATTTCTTCAGGTATTTTATATTGGGAATCAATAAGACTGAGAACTGCTCGGCCGGAAGGACCTCCTGTGATTTACTATCTTTCAGGCTCTTCTACTGTTTCTTCACTGCATCGTGCAGACGTTTTCTCCTCTGTTCAGTCAGCTCCAGAGTTATTCCCGACATGGAGTCAGACCTCCTGGTTAGTTTGTTCTGCTTTATGACCAACATGTCAGACATTTAGTCACCGTAGTTACACTTTGTATTAGGCTCAAGAAAGCCAAATAACCTTTATTGTCAATCACCATGGCATAAACAGAAATGTTTCTTATATAATTATAGCAGTAATTATGTCTTAGTTATAAATGGTGTCATGTAAAATGTTTTAGATTTTAATTATAATATCTAATTATGGAGAAATTGAGGATACAGAAAGTATTTTTAAAAGAAGTGTAGGCTGTACCTAAAGTTTAAAACCAAACTAGTAATGCTTGTCATGTGCTTTCCATGCATAAGCTGGTCCTATACACGTATTCACTGACTTTCTGACTTATGTTGCTTTAGCTTTCAACTAAAATTAGGACGGGAAATAACTTGTTTTTAACCATACTGTATCAAAACAAGTGCATGGTGTCAGACAGTTTTTCATATCAGCACTATTTTTTATTAATATTATTCTATTAGCATGCAACAGTGCAAAGAAAATGGCTGACCTGCAGCTGCATGCTATGAGCTCATCATCAGTGTTCTTGGGTTCAAATAAAGGGTCAAAGAAAAGCAGACATCCTCAATGTGAACTTCTAAAGCTGCTACAAGTTCATGAGGTTTGTCTGCATTTTGAATAACTGCTACCTTATTTGCTTTTTTAGACTCAAACTCCTGCATTAAACACAGATGCAACAAGGACGGAGCATTTCACACAACTCTGCTTCAGAAGATAAAGAAAAATGTCATTTATAAAGTTCTTTCCACAGGAAACGTTATCTAATCTGCAACCCAGCTGAACCCGCAGCACTTCAGCTAATTTTGTTCATCTAAAGAAGATATTTTAATAAATCATGAAATATCATTTCTATATTAGATTACAGGTGGTGCTGTGAATACAGTCAATGTTTAACTTCCTAGGTAGTTTAGAGTGTTTCATCTAAAAGCCTCCATAGAACATTTGCTCAAAGCATAATTTAATATATCTATAGAGACATTCTGCATGTAAAGGCTGTCAGTGATGCAGTGGATACCACAGATAAGAGGAAACAGATGGCTTTTGTTGGAAATCTGTCTTAAAAATGCAAACATTTAAAATCCTTCTGCTTTAAACAAACCAGTCTCTTTAAATTAAATTCCCCCAAACCTGATATCCACTTTAAAATGACTTATTATCTATATAAAACTACAATCTTATTTATTCTATGAACTGATAATAACCCCATATGCAAACCTGGATGCATGGAACATGAACCACATCATTTCTAAAGTGTTTTTTTCCGGATGTTTTATTTCCTCTTGCATTAAGACATCACCGTCTTCATTCTGAAAGAACTTACCACAACATGAGGCCGATTATCTTCTGCAGGCTGTGTGGGCAAAAGCTGCGCAGTCTTTCGTTTCATTTAGAGGGAATGTGCTTTTCCACTCTTTACTGGCGCTCCGCTGGGAGTTGGTTGTTTGGTTGCGAGTGGGAAGATATACAGCAAGTGTCAGATCCTGACATCAAACTGGAAAACTCTGACGGGTTAGAAGGGAAGCCGCCCTGGGGAGACCCTGCACAGGGACACTTCCTGTCACATATGTACTGCTGTGTAAGCTTCACATGCAGAAATACTGCAGGGAAGCACGCTCACATGCACACAACAGAAATCACCCATTTATTTCTGGTAAATGTCTTTTTAAGCTCCTAACAGACCTTTTTCTCTTATTTCTCATATATTTACATATTTACATTCTCATATGTTTGTATGTGAGAAAAAAAACTGTTCAAATTCAAGCAATGACTTCTGAACTTGTATTGTTTGCTTATCTCCACTGAAATAACAGTTTATATGAGTTAAGTTTTATTAATGTTCTTTAAAATAATTAAGTCAGAATTAATTAGTCACAAGAATAATAATAAAAACAAAATTAAAACAATGGGAAATGAATAAATCAAAGTGTGTAGAATTTAATTTATTCTGGAAAAACTCAATTTAATTAGTGTGCTGTTGATGATCCCAAGAGAAATCCACAATGTGTTGAATTTAAAGCGGTTAAATCGAGGCTTTTGCAATGATTTTACATCCCTTAGTTTGATGTGATGTAAGCATTCACTCAGACTAAATGTGGGAGTCCCGTTTAGGTCTGAAAACAGGATAAAAAACATGGCGGACAAATAAGTAAGCAGCTTAAAGAAATGCTGCATGTGTTTCTGAGTCCTTTTTACGGGGCACTGACATTCACTGTGCACATCTCTGGAGACGTCCAGAGAAGCCAGGAATGTTTGATTTCTAAATAATTTCCATCACAGCTGAATTTTACTGCATGGCACCACATCACACGCCAGAAGAGATGAGACACAAGCCAACATTTCATCTGTAAGATTTCAAACATTTCATTCAAAATCCTGCATTACAATTAATTTCTATAAAACACAAAATTACTGGAGGGAAAAATTCAGAATTCATTACAAGTCAGTAAAAGTTTAAGGAATAATCCCTTACTTTATTTAAATGAGCTAACGCTGTAATGACTGTGTGGACATGAAATTATGAAAAGTATTAAGGTGGACTTTTAATAAATGCAAAACAAGAAGGACCAGTTGTATTTCCTGCACTACTAGTTGCATTTAAACAAAAAAGCTTTAATCCTTTTGAATAAAGACTTAATTAATTATGGACCACAGTAGTTTTCTCTCAAAACAAAGCCACTTAAGAAATGGCAGCATTTTTTCTCTTATTCCTGAAATTTCATTTTAATTAAAAAGAAGGGTTGGGGCTACGTACTGCTGCTTACATGTGTTTTTCATGTTTTCTCACAGTTACATAACATTAGGCCCCTTGAGCTAGAAAATTGGGCATAGTGGAAATGAGATAACTATTGTTTCATTTGCTCATTGTGACATTTTTCTGCAACTTGCAGAGCAGCTGAGTCTGCAACACTACATTAAGCTGATATGCTAATGCTAACAAGCTGTGGCAGAAAAAAGTACAGGTGTAGCACAACCTGTGCACTTCTTTCATGACACCACGCACACAGACCCAAGATCAGGTTGGTTTACATGGGAGTGCTATTTTGTAGAAGGTAATGAGGGACTTGTGGCTGGTGAGCAGTGAGCTCAGGCCCAATTAAAGGATACTGATACAAAGTTAAAACATTATGACAGACGCTCTTTTGTCACAGCTATTTTTTTTTTTGTTCTCATCATGTTGACCATGTTCACTGTGTCAGAAATATGTGTTAAATCTGTGTCCAGAAGTGTACATGGAGGTTTTAACAAGCTCTGGATGAAAAAGAGACTTTTATAAATGAAACTTAGTGAGCACTCAAACGGTATGGAAATCTTATTCCTCTCCCTTACTTGATACATTTTCTGCAAAAATAAATCTGAACGATCATCTGATCGTTTAAACATGCTTTAATAGCAAAGAGCAGTGATGAATTTACTGTAATAAAGGAGGCGATCACCTTTAACAAAGCTCCAGCCCACATATGGTTCCCCAGATCATTTAAAAACAACATTTCCACTGCAGGACTTTGTTCCTCATGACTCCCTTCATCACGCTTTCACCTTTAGAATGTTTTTCCTGTATGTTTCTCTGTGTTTTGTTAAATGAATTTATGGTCACTTAGCCATACTTCCTGTTTTTCTTTCTTCCTCCTTGTTGGGGATGTTGGGCGTAATTTTTGCCAGATCTTTACGATTTCACCAAGCCGTTTTTTTGCTTTTGGGTATGAAAGGAGCTGCAATATTCAGCCATGCAGTGTAAAAAAAACTCTTTTATATCTTGGTTCATCAAACATAAGAAGAGAGAAAGTTTTTCTTGTTGCTGTGTTTATATGTTAGAAAACCTGTTGGAGTGATTCATGTTTCTAAATGAAGATAGTTTTAAAAACCTTCAGATTTTTCATCTAAAACAGGTGAAATAACTCGATATACATCAATAATAATGTAATGTTATAGGATAAAATAGGGACCAAGGGATTTTGCATCCGCGCAGCATACTTGAGAAACAGTCTAAACTTTTATACAAAGAAGCTTTTATTTGGATATCTGATAAAGTGTTGCTGGAGCTCAGGCTGGGAAAGGCTGCAAAGCATAGTGTCCATTCAGAGATTGTGTTTAAATGCAGATAATCCAAGATCATTTCCTTTTCCCGTTAGGGATTAACCACAGATTAGTTCAGGAGCAGTGTGTGTATCTGATACGGTCACTTAAATACACACAAATACATATATCTTACGCGTGTTAAATGTTCCTTTTGATTACTGTTAATGATGCACCGTATAGGCTACTTACTTTAGATTAGAAAAACCTGTGGTGGGATGATGAGTCTAATTTATTCTGCTTTTAACTTAAAATGGTCAAATAAAAATTATTTCTGAAATACATTGTTTCCTACTGAAAATATGCTGTTTTAAATCCCTCTTTCCCTTCTGTGGTCATTTTTGTAAAGATACAACTATAAGATGTTTAATTAGCTTTTTGTTTTATTACAATATTTGTTTAGGAAAAAACTAGATGCTAAGACAGCTGCAGAGGATGGGAATTAATGGATGCACATCATCTTTTTTCTTTTTTTTTTTTTTTTTAACGTGTCTTGTCCAGCATCAAAGCAGCCAGAATGATGGTCTGGCTGCTGTACTGTGCTG
>JBAMIG010000025.1:11726988-11739209 GCA_037177335.1 Kiunga ballochi
ATAAATTTTAACAAAGTGAATGTAGCTCTGTCAATCTTCTGGTTTGTTTGTAAAATTAGATTATTTTTTCATATTTAAAGTATATATTACATTAATTTTTTATTTAGTTTTTATTCTTAACTATGATGAGAAAAACTAAATTAAGATCATCTAGAAAAACCATCAGTAAAAATAGAGCTTCAGGGACGTGAACGACGACCAACACCAAAAGCAGCTAATTGAAGAAAGAAAGTAGAAAAATCAACAAAAAAAAAACAAAACAAATGGGCTTAAACAAAGAGATATTAGTTGAATTGCTGGATGTTTAACAGAAAATAAAATGGAAAGCAGGCAACAAAAGCTTCGAATCTTCAAATGTTCCCACCACAGTAATCTGATCGCTGCTGGGTCATCTGTGGAGCCAGTCATTGGATTCTGGCATCAAACATCATGACTCTTTAGCCTATAATGTTAACGAAAACAATTAAAACCCCAATGAAGCCAATCACCTTCGTACTTTTAATGTAAGTTTCAGTGGAAACATTGACCTCCCTGTGATGTTTAGAACTGGTCTTAGAGATCTCACACTGCAAAACAGAAGTTTAAGGAATCACAGCTCCAAACCAAAAAAAAAAAATAGCTACTGTTATTTCTGTTTAAAAAGCAGTTTCTGTACATTTCACAGCATTCACAATACCATTTCCCCTTCAGCAATGTGCTGTGATTGCACAAGTTTAAGTTGAAAAGAGCACCAGTGGGTTTTTGCCCGGTCAAGTTTGTCGTTCCCATGATGCCAAGCAGTTTCCCAGTTGTGCTTTAATGCTTTTTCGTGATGCATTTGCTTGATAAAGACATTTCTCTACCATTGCGTAGACAAACATCCTCATTTACATGTTGGGGAGGACTGAAAATTTGAGGTACCACAGATTCCTTTGGAAGCATGAATGTGTCGATGCATCTTCACCTGCAACTTAAACCACTTTCATCTGTCAGCATGTAATCAGAAAGTTGGGGAATGGATTGAATAGAGTAAGAAAAAACCAAAAGCATCAAAGCCAGCTGATAAGCTGTACCTTTAAAAGCTCCAACCTATCATCGTAATGGTGTTTGGTTCTGAAAATGGATGCCCCTGAAGGACTTGCCATTGTAGAGCCACAATTTCATACATAAGCCCTTTCCTCTGCCCCGGCACGTCAAGGCATTTCATCTAATGGCTGAAATGGCACTCTACTCTGCTTTTCAGAAAATGCCAAAAGGCATCTTACTGCAGTCTTGGTGATTGGTCATGTCATGCCATGCCCGCTGGGTGTGTCATTGAAGTAGCTGTCGAGTGTGCGCACAGCAAAACGCATAGTTGTTCTGTGCCTTCAAGTTGTTTGCCGTTTCCCAGCTTCGGTCATATCTCTCTCGTCTCTTGTGTTTATATGGAAAACACAAAGTAGTAAGTATTGTATGGGAATAATTTCTAAAAAAGATTAATGCTGTAACTTCTGTGTTGTAATAGTAATAAATGTCCAGACAATTCTGTATTTTTAAGCACTTATAAATATTGCCATAAAAAATGTGGTGGTGGACAAATGTGCTTGTTTTTGTTAGATGTTTTTATATTTGTTCTTTTATTATATAAATGTAATTTGTTATAATACTACTTTTACTGTGTGGTTGTGGCTGTTTTCTTGGCCAGGTCTCACTTGGAAGAGATTTGGAATCTCAATGTGACTTCCTGGTTAAATAAAGGCTAAAAAAATGTTGCAGTATATATTTCTATCGCTACAAAAAAGTTTTGATATTTCATTAAAATGTCTGTGTGAATATATGTCATTATAACTTGCTCTATTTTCCATGGAACCAATAACTAAGTCTTTTGCAGATCTTCACAGCTATTTGCAGCACCTTGGGGCATAGCCTTGCAAAGTGTGCTGATATTTTACATGTGTTTCTGAGCATGAGTGGACCTGAAGGAAGGGGGATTTGTCGGCTTCTATTAAGTGTTGCAGACTATGAGAGCAACTCATATCCAAGAAAGTGTGCTATTTGGCTTATTGGTGATCATAAAATGTTGTTTCAAACATCTGGTCAGTTCTTTGAAAGTTTACAACCTCAAGGTACAAGTGAAGCTTCAGCCTTATACCCCCGACCAGCGAGATGGTAATCATAAAAGATGTATCATCCCACGGCTGTTGCTAGGAGTTATGTTTCCTCACATAAAAAGTCACATGGTGAGCGGATGTGTCAGAGCGAAAGGTAACATTAATGAATCATCTCCCAGTATTTGAGGATATAAGTTTGATCACAATAAATAAACTACAGTGATTAATTATTTGGGTTTCTCTGCATGTGCTGCTTTACTGTTCACCATCCTGTACCACGTCTGGCACTATTTCTATCCTCAGGTTCTTTCCAGAATAGTTCCTCCAGGTTCATGTCCTGCATGCTAACTGATCTGCTCATGCAGGCAAATCTTAGTATTGACTTTGTTTAGGAAAGCCTTAATGAAAGTCAGAGACTGTAAACTGCTGTGGTTTTTTTCTTTTAATGGATGATTGAGCATTTTTGAAAATAAAGAATTTGTTTTAATTCTTAGTAGTTAAATAAAACATTAGATATTTCCTAAGCAGGTATAATGTGTTTTTAGATGGTTTAATATGTTTATGAGATGGTGTCAGAATCAACACAATAAAAGATGATTGGACTTTTCTCAAAGCATTAGATGTAAATATACTTTTCTTTTCAAACTTGCATTCATGTACATACCCGACTCCTTTCTGAGAATGATGGGTCATATAAGTTACATTTGCATGAAGGGGTTCAGGTTTGGGCTGAAAACGTATCCTTACACTGCCTTGAGTGATTAATCCCACTTTGCACCTTGCAAATGGATGTCATTCATTTCTGAGGATGTGTATAAGCAAAGCTACATGCAGAGCAGGAATGCTGGGAAACTCAGAAAGAATATGGCCACTAACCCCTCTATGCCAGGATTTTTACACTTGTGTATTATTATGTTTTTCAGTGTTCTTGAATGTGCCTGATGCAAAGCCCCAATTTGTTTCTGTCTTTGCAATGTAGTATGTGTTGTAATTGTCTCATTCCTCTGATTTGCTTGTTGTAGTACCTAAAAAAACTACCTAAATGATAATTATTAAACCTCTAACTTCATGTTTATTTAACCACTCACTAAATAAGTAGTAGTTATCTTATTGAAAACAAGCAGTGATGTGATAAAAGCAATAACTCAGTATCCTTATTCAAGATACTCAGCAGTTTGAAGTCTCCAGTGTGGATTCCACATGAAACATTTAGCTATTTGAATGTTTTGTAAGTAAGGCAGACAAGCTCTCAAGTGAGGCTTTTATCTTCTCTCCTCCCTCCCCGGATCCCCTGCACTTGTCTGTGTTCTATTCTAAAAGCCTTTTCTCTGCATTCTTTCCTAAAATACAACCAGATATGTTGGATCTGGTAAGCTGGTCTTTGAATTCAATCAAACAAATTTTTTTGACCCAGAAAGCTGGCAGATGGGAGCTCACATGTCCCAATGGAACGTAAATGGCTGGATATGTGGTGGATGCGTGGGGGAATGCAAAGTCATGTGTCTGTTAATACTGCCCATCCAGGACGTAGAAGATGCTCACAGGATTGCTGCTGTCTGGCGTGAGTGGATTTCTGCTGATTGCAAACTTCTGAAGCTGCTGTGGGAGGCCGCAGATAAGACCACTGACTCTCTCGCCATGGCTGAAGAGAGCTGCAAGCTGGATGCCTTACTGGCTTACTGGGGCAAATAGGTTGGGTTCTGGAAGTCGTGCGGGCCATGGAAAACATGGATCATTCAAAACTGACCATTCTTGACCTAAACTGCCCGGTCTTTCCACTTCTGCATTCTCCGTGTTGAATCTAGTCTGCGCCAGAAGGCTAAAACCGACCACGGACACGTTCTCAGGAGACTCTGGATGGTGAAACAGAGGCAAGGATCACCAAAACACCTGTGTAATTTTACCTTAACCTCTCTCTATATATATATATATATATATATATATTGTGGTCCTAAAAATGTCATTACGTAAATAAAACCAGTTGAAGCAGCATAGGGTCAGGCGGGTGTGTGTGGGGTAATAAATGCTGCATTTCTAAACAGAGTAGAAGTAGTAGTAAATTATAATAGTAGCAGAATCTGGG
Source organism: Kiunga ballochi (assembly GCA_037177335.1). Classification (NCBI taxonomy): domain Eukaryota; kingdom Metazoa; phylum Chordata; class Actinopteri; order Atheriniformes; family Pseudomugilidae; genus Kiunga; species Kiunga ballochi. Next base: position 11,731,141 of record JBAMIG010000025.1, read on the forward strand.
ATCCAGTGCAGTTGTCGTATTTTCTGCATATAGTGTTTGCATAACATGAAGTGTTGGGAGGGTTACTTTCAAAATGTTTTCTATTACAGATTACTGATTACACCACATAAAATGTAATCTGTATTGTATTCCTTTGGATTGCTCACATAAAGTAATGTATTCTAAATAATTTTGGATTACTTTTAGGTAACTTAAATGTTCAAGCTGAGTGTGTTCATAACATTAAATTTAGTTAACATGCTTTAAAAACAGTCTTTCTTTAGAGAAAGGTAAATCAAACACAAATTTTGCACATTTTGTGTTTCAAGTTATTCTATTAAAAGCAAAATGACATCCATTCAATTTCCTTTACCTTTATTAATTTCCACAGCTCAGAAATGAGGGAAATTAAAGTGCAACATGGCTGCTTTAACAATCAGGTATATAAGAAACCAAAACATGCTTTTAAATGTGCATAAAATAAAGATTTAAATTGCACTGAGAACAATTGTGTACTTAGTGAACGTAGAGTAATCACATTATGAATGCACAGTTTTTTTCTATAGAACAGTGATTCTCATGTACAACCGCCCTGCATGTCTTAGACACCAGCCTACTTTAACACACCTGATTCACATAATGAACTTTGTCATTCTTTGCAGCCTGTTAATGAGCATTTATTCCATTAAGTAATATTCATGTTCATGCGGTTGTGATGTGGGGTGAAAATAAGCCCTACCTGACTAAAAAGTGTCTCAACAGGGCACTGAATGTGCTAAAGCCTTTATTTAAAAAAATGCTTCTGAATGTACACAATTAAAATTTAGTCAAACACCTAAAATGAAAGATACAAATTTATATATTCTGACTTTAGTTACAGGCTTAGTAAAACATCCAACACCAAATCTGCTGTTGGACAAAAAATTCAGTGGTTATTTTCCCACCTCAGAGTTCAGATTGAATGAAGTTATACCATAAGTCTGGCATGTTGGGATCCTTTAACACAGAATCCTGTGCAACTGTGCTCTGATTATCCTCATAAATCATCACCGGTGTGTGTTCACTTTGTCAAGTTCATTCATTAAACTCACAAGATACAGGCTTTCCTGTGTAATAGCTGCCAAAGCCATGTTTTCTGCTTCACATGTGGAAGAAGCAACTGTGGGTTGTTTTCTCTCTCTTCCAGGAAATAATAGGCCCTGTCTGAGACCAACTAAAACAGTAACTGCTAAATCTGTCATCCTGGTCTGCATCACTACATGGCACAAGTTTGAGATTCTCATTACTTTTCTTGTTACACATTTCCTCATCCATAGCGCCTTTTAAATGCATCAACATCTGTTTAGCTGCAGTCGAGCATTCAGACAAATATTGTGACAAAACAACATAATTCAGGTCTGGACTTGCGCATGTTATTGCATAAAATTACTGCCAACTACTTCACAGTATCTCTGTGGAATTACAACTTTTCCTTCATTGTCAAAACTTCAGTTTTGCTTTATATGGGGTCCATGTCAAACCTATGCAAAATCTTTGTGATGCTTCTTCTCTGGGTTCCTTACATCCTTTTACTTCTATGTGATACACATTTCTAGAAAATACTTTTTAGTTTTATATATAGTTTTTTTCAAGATCTTTGACTGCCAACATTTCCTTTACATTTTTATGTATCTGAATGCTTTATTATTGTGGGAATAATAAAGGTATTAACCCAGATGGTCAGTATTACCTGGTCATTTCAGCTTGGGAACTGTGAACATAGTAATCAACTAAATTCTGAACAAAACCATTTTCAAGAGAATCTCATGAAATGTTTTCTTCCCATTTTGTCTTGAATGTTTTTTTTAAATAGTCTCACCTTTTTTTTTATTTTACTTCAAATCCTTGAGGTTCTTCTACATTGACCTCACATTATATAAGAGCATGAAAAGTTTTCACATCCAGCTGATGTAATTCTAAATCTTTGGGTTGCAAGCTGCATTAAGCTGTGTTGGATAGCAATGTAGGAGAGAAAAAGTCTTTGAAATCAATGCCAGCAACTTGGCTATAACCTTGTGCACTATCTAGCTTTGTACATGGTTTCTACAGAATTTTCCTTGACAACATAAACCAAAGTGCTCCTCACTGCATGTTTACCTTCAGGTAAAGTGGTTTAGGTAAAGGTTTTGTTCTCCAGTAGCGAATCAATTTCTTCCATCATACCTTTAGTCCATAGTTCGGATTTTGAAGAGCTTATTGCCTCGTTCAGTGTCTGTGGCGCACCAAATGCAGCTCTATAGTAATAGTCAATCGTCAGCTTTTGATCCTCAACACATTTTATTTTATTGGATAGTGTTGTTTGGATATATAGTGTCTGTTTGGATAGTGTGTAATATAACTGGATAGTGTGTAATATAACTGCTTCCCCTTTCATCTGTGTTCATGTTTGTGTCACTGGTCTCATGTGGGTCGATTTGCACCAAGTCATATCTGTCTAATTTTGGTAACTTCATGTTTCTCTTCCCGGACAAATCACGCTCCTCCATGTCTTCATCTGTGTGAGTGCAACATTCATCAGAAATCTTTGTAATGAACTTTACCAACCCATTTTTCAATAAAAGTCAGAATGAAACACAAAGTATGCAGGGCTGTTCTTTTAACCAACAACCTTTGTCACAATGTGAATCTAGCTTTTCTCCATCATGCTTGTTCTTATCACATTCTGATCCAGATATTTTGAGAGCAATCTGACTTCTTTTCAGTTAAATGTTATGGATTCTGATCATTTTATCTGTTATAACAACAGTTATGAATGTTTGCAGCAGCTTAAACATACGCATAATTAAAAGTTAGTACAATTGGCTTTTAATGTACACGATTGGTGTTCCAACCAAAATTAGTTGTAGTACAATTTTTGTCCTATACCTTTTCTTTTTGGACCAAATCCGGTTGTAAAATAGCGGACGACAAACATCACTAATATTAAGATTATGAACTTTGGCAACTAATTAGTGTTAAATCTTAGCATTTTTCTTTTGGATTTATGGTTTCCACTATATGTTGGTGCCACCACTACTGTGAGAAGATGAGACTCAAGTATAATGCAAATTTTCACATAGGATGCTGCAGTCAAGAAATTAGACAGTTCTTTTTCTTCTCCACAGAAATATTTGCTGACCATTATGTTACATATGGATGCTGGCACACAGTTACCCATCCATCCATCCATCCATCCATCCATTTTCTACTGCTTAACCAGAGTCGGGTCGTGGGAGCAGCAATCTAACGAGGGAAGCTCAAGCTTCTCTCTCCAGCCACATTTGGCAGCTCATTGGGGGGATCCTGAAGCGTTCCCAGGCCAGCTGAGAGCCATAATCTCTCCAGTGTGTTTCACCAGATTTTCTCATCTGAAGATCACGACCAAATGAAGCCAACAAAACCACCTCAATCACCAAATCCTGAGGTCACCAAACCAGATCCCCTCAACACTTCAGCTACATCTAGAAATTCTGTCTATAAAAGTTATAAACAGAATTGGTGATAAAGGGAAGCCTTGGCGGACTCCAACCCCTAGCTGCAAACAAATCTGACTTACTGCAGGTCATGCGGACCAAGCTCTGACACCCGTTGAACGAGGATTGGACAGCTCGTACAAGGGGGTCCGGTACCCCATTTTCTTGAAGCAACCCTCACAGGAGTCCCCACAGGACACAATTGAAGGCCTTCTCCAAGTCCACAAGACACACGACTGGTTGAGTAAACTCCCATTCTCCCTCCAGGATCCTGAAGAAAGTATAGAGTGGGTCCACTGTTCCACGACCAGGACAAAAACCACACTGCTCCTCCTCAGTTTGACTTCTAATGGATCCTCCTCTCCAGGACCCCTACATAAACTGTCCCGGGGAGGCTGAAGAGTATGACCCCCCTGTAGTTGGAGCACACCCTCCAATCCCCTTTTTTGAAGAGGGGGACCACATCCCAGTCTGCCAGTCCAGGGGCACTGTCAGCCAGGATGGTCCCACAGCATCCAGCGCTTTAAAAAGCTGGATCTTTTCCACCCCTGGGGCCATGACATCAAGAAGCTCTTTAACCACTTCAGCTACCTCAGCCCCAGAGATGGGAGAATCCACCCCACATTCTTCCAGCTCTGCTTCCGTATCGGAAGAGGTGTTGGTAGGATTGAGGAAGTTTTCCCTCCACCGACTCACAACGTCCCAGATTGAGGCCCTTGATGAAAAACTGCTGCTACGAGTCTTGTGACCATAATAATTCACCCCCACATGGTTGGAAAGAAAAGGTAAGTTGATGAGCACAAATTTGTTTACATTTTCTAGTTCATCTATTAAATAGTATTAACTGTGTTCATAAATCAGTGACAATCTCACAATCTCCATAATTAGTCAACGCTCGTCCTTCCATCTTTTTCTGTTGCTCCTCTACATCACTTTAATTCCTGTGCTGACAAACCTGCTACATGCCACTCTGTGGCTATGCTTGCATAACACAGAGATACACATTCCTACCCTCTCTAATCAATAATGAATAGAGCCACATAGTGATAGAACTCCTCTCCTCCTTTTGACCAGCTCAGATGCAGTGTGAGAGGGCAACATCTATCAAGACTGTTACACTGCCAACCCCTGCTGCTTCTGCAACATGATTAGGAGCTCTGAGTGTGGAAGTGTGTATGTGTGTGAATTGGAAAAAAAGGGCAGGAAGAGCAATTCGATAAAACCATGTCAGACTTGGAGGTTTACATTTCTATTCATAACCCCCCTGGGAGACACTACTCATGCGCAATATGCTGCTACACACCAGTACTGTATTACAAAATCAGAGTAAATGCTAGAGGGATTATGGTGAAACAAATCATTATGCGTACCACACAGCAGGTGTTGAGGCACGACTAAGACCTGAGCTAATCCTCAAAGTACAACCTCTGCTCAGAGGGAGGAGCACAATACAATTAGTCACTCCTGCTTTTGATTACAATCCCAACTTCAATGCAGCTGGGATGTTTTGAAAAACGTAAATGAGTACAACGATTTTACCTATATTAAATTCAATACAGTACAAACGCAAGATATTCAAACTGTCAAACTGATACGAGTATTTTTGTTAATAAAGAACACATTGCTTAGCTTTTTTAGTCAATAATGTAAAATGCTTAAGGCCACTCGGGGCGGACAAGCTGGCAGACCAGATTCTTCAATCCTGCTGATCAGTGATACAAATAAAATATCTTGGCCAGCTGTTCCATAAGAATGGACTAATAAAGAATAAACAATGAGGAATCGTGTATCCCTGCAGCTGGAGGTTTAAGCCACTGAGATGATCCATTATATCAGCCACAAACACCAACATATTTCAACTTTTCATTGAACTTTTCATTCAACTGTCCATGAACTGACAGATTTTGATGCTGAACTGACAAACTTTGAGAACTTATCCTACAACGCTCCTCCATATGATAAGCAACGTTAGCACACTATGAATCTGTCAGTGATATGATAACTCACCAGTACAGTTATCTTCCTGCACTTTTACTCGCATCCTTCCCGGTAGTCCACTTTGGTCACACATCGCCAGTGTGCCATCCGCTGTAAGTCCAATAAGTTTTATATCAGTTACACCTTTCATAAATGGTCTTTTTTAGTCGTCACATGCACCTATTTTATGTCCAAGATTATTTCTAGAGCGCAAATTGGAGTCCACTTCATGGATTAAGGTGGTAGCTGTGCTAGCTTAACAGGACAAGATTATGTCTTTGCTTCTTTAACTCAACTTTGTTCTTAAACCAGCATTCATCTCACAAACTCAATCAGCAACTGAATTTCTGCGCAAGCTTACAGTTAGCAGGTAATAAAGACATTGTGAGGAGATAGCTTCACAATAGCTTACAGCAACAGAAGCATCAAACCGAACCTCTGCATTATGGGATCTGTAGTTTATTTGCTATTAATGCTTTATATTGCTGGGCCAATAATAAACTAAAATGATCTTGTGGGCCACATATAGTTGCTCGCTGGGCCAGATGTGACTTTAAGTTCATGTGATTTCAATAAAAAAAAAAAAAAGGAATGGTGGTAGCCTATGTTTGAAGAGATAAAAATGCAGAATATGTTTAATATGCAGAAAAAATAAACGGTAAGAAAACAAATTAAAACAATTTAAGGGGAGGGAAATAAAAGGGAGATGAGTAAATTCAGACATGTGCACAGACAAGCTTAGAAGAAAGTAAAAAAGAAATAGCAATGTAGAAAAAAATTGGACCAATGTAAAAAAAAGATCTTTCTGGAGGGATATTTTCTGTAATCCGTCATCCTTACGGTCTCTGGTATAAAGGAACCGTTGAAAGAAACAGTCAAGCCAAGAATACTTTAAAAGGAGCTCTTTGATGCCACCTTCATTATTTTTTTATGATTATATCTGCAATCATTCACCAATTCACAATGTCTGCTCCAGTGGTTGGACTATTGTTCCATGCATGTGTGTGTGTGTGTGTGATAGAGGCGAGTGTGTATCTCCTGTTTGAGTGTGAGTGCCTATTGTCTGTGTACATTCAAAATGTCTGACAGGTTGATTTAATAATTCATGTGAGGCTGGATTGTGTGTATCTGTGTATTTTATATGTAGGTGGGAGGAAAGAAAGGGAAACTCTTTGAGCAGCCCTTATCAACATGTTGAAGTGCTTTCAAATTTAGCTGTTCCACAGAAAAACACTTTAAAGTAACCAAGTCTATTTTTCCAACGTGTTCATGAAGCGAATGCTGTAAAAGTAGAAAATCTTGTTTAATCAATATACCTTTGATCTCAGGATATTTATGTTTAAAAAATTGAGGGTTTGTTTGGAAAAAAAGGGGGGCAAAAAAAGCAACACAAATATTATAGCGCAAATATTCAAAACTAAAAAAAAAGTCAAAGGTTTGTGATCACTGCAGCAAAACCTAATTACCAGTTTCAGCAAATGACATGACTAAATTTAGTGAACTGCACAAAGCATTGCTTCATAAAAATCTAAAGTAAATGCAATCCATACAGGCTGAACCTGTTGCATAAGCCACATGAAACGAGATTTGTTTTTCTGTTTAAAACGCTGTGAGAACAACAAAAAGTTCTTGTTCGCTGAATGAAAGTGATCTATAAAAGGCAGCAACAAACAGTGGATGTGCCGTCTTTGGTCAGCTGAAGAACAACAAAAACAAGAAAATTATGGCACCCACCACTTTCTATAACCACCACAGCGCACTACCTAACGGGTCACCTGCATCTGCAAGGTAACCAAGGTGACCTGGCTCACCTTGAGGGACAAATTTGCCTTTTCATCACCAGAGCAGATGATTGATGTCGCCCAGGACTTTTGGAGTTTGTAGAATTGTGTATTGATGGGAAACGTGAAAGTTAATGCAACCAAATACATGATTTTGATGGTAATGTGTGACACACCAGTTTACAATGATCAACACCAAGGCCTATGGAAAAGAAATGATGGAGTGTTTGAGCAAAGCTCATTTGGATCTGCATGCAAGAACACACATCTTTCTCTGCCGCCACCAGGACATCTCCCTGGCACGACAAGACTCCATGTGTTTGTGGGAGATGCTGCATTTCCTCTGCATGTCAGCCTCACTCTCCCTATTCAGATGAAAATCTAACAATGTGAAAGGCATTATGATTTGAACTGATGTTATGGAAACTGAATCAGTTTGGAACATGTTGACACAAACTATGTATGAAAAAAATCAATGCCATTTATTTTTGTTTTGTCTTATGTGGCAAGTTTGTGAATCTCAGCAAAGGTGTTCATCTATAATCACACACTCGTGTAGACGTGCAATTGGAGGTACATTGCGCATTCTAGCAGCAAGGTGGAGGATCTTTGGACCCCAATAGAGTTTTTTACAGAACAGGTTGGAGATATGACCACGGCCTGTGTTCCTCTACACAACTATCTTACCTGCACAGCTGCAGGTGATATCCCAGCTGCAGGTAATATCACAGCTGCAGGTAATATCCCAGCTGCAGGTAATATCCCAGCTGCAGGTGATATCCCAGCTGCAGGTGATATCCCAGCTGCAGGTAATATCCCCAGCTGCAGGTAATATCCCAGC
>JBAMIG010000025.1:11751951-11767577 GCA_037177335.1 Kiunga ballochi
TGGCCACGCATTAATAACGCGTGGCCACAAGTTATTTATTTTTTCATCGATGTCACCAGATGGGCTCCGTAGTTATCTTATGAAATAAATATTTAAAAGAGACCCTGTGATGGACTGACGACCTGACAGGATGTTATCTCTGCCTCTCACCCAATGTCAGCTGGGATTGGCTCCAGCGACCCACGACCCCATTCAGGGAATAAGCAGTAGAAAATGGAATGGATTTAAAAGAAAATGTTACCGTACCTTTATTAGGAAAAAAAGACTATTTTAATTGAGCAAAAGAATAAAAATAAATACTTTAAAGGAAAAAAAGTTGTGATAAAATGTAAAAAAGGAATTCAATTCAAGACCACACATGTATATAATTAACATCTTACATTGAATACAATAACAGTAGCATAAATATTATAAGTAAAATTAAACATAATGTGCAGGAATCTACAGTGAAGCCGTAAAATATCTCACCATCATCATCATCATCATCGTAGCACCATGACATAAGAGGCTAGCATAATAATGTGACAGAGGAGACAATAAAAACACTGTTGCTGCGTTTCACAAGTCATTTTACTGACGAGAACTCAGAGGTGAAAGCTAATTATTATGTATTAACAGTAAAATTTAAATATTCTATTAAAAAGTATATAATTTTATGTGTTAACTGGAAATTTTGACTAATATAGATTATTGTTTCATACATCCTTAAAAAAGAAGTCATGCTCCCAGGAAGAAGAAGTAGCTGGCTGGAGGAGAACAATGCTCAAATGACAGAAATAGATGTTATGAAACCATATCTCCCATTTCTTATTGTCTAATGAACGCTAATGGCTGCACTACTCGCACAGCTCTGCATATCAGGAGAATGGGCAAAAATCATTAATGATACAGAAGCGTTTGTTATTTCACAGGCTGCCAGGTAACTAAGACAATGTCACTGCAGCAACTAAGTGCTGTCTGCAACTTTTTATAAAATCATAACTGACAATAAAAATCAAGACAATGCATCTGACAGTAAGTAAGCTTTGGGATGAATTTCCATGCTAAGTTATGCATCAACCAGCTCTGCCTAGTAGACAGATTTAATACATCATCCTTTTATGTACCTCTTGGCAGAGAAACAAGGTTTTGTGAATATGCCTTTATATCCAATATAAAACTAAACTTTAGAAACCAGTAATGCCTCACCAATACAGAAGTTTCCAGTGGTGTGATCATATTTCATGGCTATATATAGCCAGCATGGTCATGATTCTCTGCCAATCATTGTGAGGATTTACAGTATATCCAGTAATAAGTCCTTTGACCCACAGAAAGAAATGTCAAACCTTGGTTATAAAAGTGTAAACCACCAATCATTGGAGGAAAAAAAACACACAGCAGTAGTTTTATACCTGTTGTGAATCAGTTTATGGATTTAAAGGAGGAGGCCAAGATGAACAGAGGAGGGTGTAAATTCAGCAAATGGAAACGAATGGTGCGATGGATGTGAATGTTTGGGTGGCTCTGAGTGTGTTTGTGTGTATGTGCTCATATGGATCTGTGCATGGTAAAAAGTGAATAAAGAAAAGGAGGATCTGAGCGGCCTCAATGCCGCTACGACTCATCGGTTCCCGTTGCTGCTCTTCATGAATCATTTTTACAAATGGCAGGGAGAACCTGCGCACCACTGCGTGTACATGACTGCGCACTAGCTCAGAAAAAACATCTTTAAAAAATAGAAACATCGACATTGAACTGTCAGGATGATGTAATTAACTTTTATGTGAATCATTAAATTACTATTTAAATTCTCTGCGCTGTGGCAGTTTAGTCACTCTGGCACCATCAGTCATAACCTTGATGGAAATTTGTTCCTAAAAAAGGAAACTCTGGATAAGTTAGATGTATTCTTCAGCTTCTTCGAGTCTAAGGATGACCCCTGACCTTCCAGACATTTAGGAACATCCTAAGTGGTGAGGATTTGCCCGTAAAGGACGGAGAGATGTCTGGAAGGAGGTTTAGGCTTGGTTTGATGATGATCAAACAGTTTTATTTGGACAGAGCGGGCATAATCTATGCTAGGTGTTTAATAGGAAATGTCATCCCAGCAGTAAGAAAGCATAGAGCTGTCAACCTGATTTAAATAAACAATATGGGACCTTTTCACATTACAACATAACAGATCACACTATTATTATCAGAAGATGAAACGCAGTTGATACATTTTATGGAAATTATTCGTGTCAAGTCAAAACATTTAAGTCTTTTTGCCAGGGATTAATTATTCCTCGTGATTTATTGTTGAGCACACAGGAATGTGTGACAGATATGAGCAACACATCATCTGCTTGCAGCAGTGAGATGGTGCGAGTGTGTGTGTGTGTGTGTGTGTGTGTGTGTGTGTGTGTGCAGTTAACATGCACCCGTAGTGACGCTTATGGGGTTGTCTTCTGAAAACTAAAATTTAACTTATAAAGGCGTTATGCACCACTGGGACTGGGAGAATTAGGTTGCAAACAGGGAGACAGTTCTGTCTCGTGTGTCACAGCGTCCTCCAAACATCACCGTCACAATCTGTCCCATTAAATATAACTTAGACCCATTTGGTAAAGTCTGATCTACTGGAAGCACAGCTTTCCCTTCAAAGACAAACACTTTATGGTCCATGTTTTAAATTATAACACAACAGGTTTTATGCCTTTAGAATAAACCATCATATCAGAATATGATAACTGGCATTACTGGAAACTATTTATACCAGACTAAATTACCACTACAAGAGGAGCACAGCGGACATTCAGACAGTTTCACTCATTTGTTTGTCTTTTATCTACCATGAGTTTAATAAACCACACTAAATATCCATTACATGACATTGGGCCGAGAACTGAACTGCTTATTAGGTTTTACTTTAACATTAATTTCTTCTCATTAAACATTTTTTTACTATAAGACTTCCAGAGTAGATGGAAGTGAAGTAGAAAAGTAAATAATAAAGAGAAAAATGTGAAAAGGGGTTTGATGCCAGCCAATAACTCCCCATTCATTGCCTTGCCTTTTATTTTGGCAAACATCACCAGCACTATTTATGTCCATAACATGACAGGAGTGGTACCATAATGAGAAGCATAGTTTTAGGACTGCAGCTGAGCCCTGCATTGGTCAGGCGACCTGTGTACCATGCCTGTCGCCTGCACATTGTTGTGATATGCTTTAGCTCCTCCATAACCCTGAATTACATCAAGTGGTATGTAAAATGCATGCATGTAGACATGCAGTACTTGATATTATCTCATGTGACAGTCTTGTGCTTTTAACAGCATGCTTCCCAAATCTAGAACATTTTAAAACCACCTTGAAACTTTCTTTAAATTACATTAAAACAAGTTACTTTGTTGCATAGATACGTCTATTGATTTGATGCAAGCCTAGAAGTATACAACCTACGCACACTTACAATTCCCAGCACTCCATCATAAATTAACCACAACAGCTAAAGCTGTTTTCTGTCTTCCAACAAACCAGGAAATGTTTTTCTTCTCTGAGGCAGCCTAAGTGGTGGGGTCCACTGAAGCCAACCTTCAGTAATTAACTGTCACAACGCCTCAAAACTAGCAAATGGACTATATGTCACGGAAGGCCCATTAATTTGCTGGCCTCCATTTGTCAATCCAGAGCCTATTATCTCCATTATTGCAAGCTTTCATGTCTGGGCATCCTCTTCCACCAACCCACAATCTCTCTCTTATTTTGCAAAGATTCCTGGGAATTTAGAGAGAACATGGCTTTGCACATTTTTAACATGTGCAAGCTGACACACACACACACACACCGTAGCTCACCCACTTTAAGAAACTGACATGATTGTGCACTTTGAGATACACAGATACTCACTCCCTCACTCATGACTGCGTTAAGGCCATGACTCATTTTAATGTAATAAGCAACGATGCTTGCTAGAAAAATGCAAACCAATTCACTCAGACACACAGAAATGATTAAATTTTTGTGCATAAATTCCTTTACGCACTCTGCAGAGTTTTCCTTCCAGTCAAAGATATTTAAAAACTCATACTCCACTTCCCCACTTGCAAGACAACCTGAGGGGGAAATCTTCCATATGTGACACTAATAAGTGCTGCTCTGAAGGAATTCATTTTTACCATGAGGCATTAATAACCAAAAAGCATGCAGACCCAGATCTGTGTGATTTGTGACACGACTCACATTTATTGCTGCTGGAAGTTAAGGTTTTACCATTATTCTGCAGAGAGCTGTAGACACTGTGATTGTACTTTAGTGAGATCTGCTTGGTCTTTCCTATGAGACCAATGCATTTTTTATGCTTGAATTGCTCTCAGCGTCTGGAGCCATTTTCAGTTAATTTGAAGTAATTTAAGTTTTTAAAAAGGCAATAGTGCATCCAGAATCCATTCTTTAAGGGTTCACTCGCCCATATTGAAGAAAATATTTTAAGTACTTTCTCCCGGGACATAGCCAGCGTCACATGAAGCCAGGCATGAATGGGGAAAAAACATAAGCAAAATGTTTGATGCAATTATATTTCATTATTATCCGACAGTTTTTGCCAAAATACATTTAAGAACATTGATTTTTTTTAAATAAATGTGAAAATTTAGTAACTTCAGTTTTAAACAATGTGGCAACAGCAGTAGAAGAATAAAGCACTGGAATAAACCCTAAAGGCTCTTATTTGATATATAGCAGTTTTATAGTCAATATAGAAATATTCACCAGGTCCATAAAAAATCTTTATTTTTTCCGGAATAATCCATTTATTCTGTTTTCTCATCGTTTCTAGAACATTTTCCACTTGGAGATGGGTATAACCACATTACTAATGGCTGCTATTTCATATGAAACGTGTGATAACAGTTTATAGAGAGGCTGCACAGCGTTCACCGGTTCGAGTCTCAGCTCGGATTGCATGTTCTCCATGTGTCAGTGTGGGTACCCTTTGGGTGCTCTGGCTTTCACCCACCATCCCAACACATTGCATCATCGGTAACTGGTCATTATGGAGCGACTGGTTGTGTCTTTCTGTGTTGGCTCTGTGAGGGACGGGCGATGTGCTCAGGGTGCACCCACCCTCTCAATGATTGCTGACAGACTCCGTCTCCAAAATAGATCTAAGCTTTATTTCATAACATATTTAGAGTGGAGCTACTCTAACAGGAGCTACCTTGAGGTTTAGAGGAGTAGTGTGTGTGTGTGTGTGTGTGTGTTAATGTTGTTCCTTCCAGCAATAATAGCAGTTACACAAGTGGTTGTGGGTGGCTAGATAAGGGCGTTTCAAGCATTATACTGACAAGGTATAAGCATCGTTGCCCGTCGCTGTGCATGTTCCAACAATCATTATACATCTGAGTGGCTGAGTGTGTGTCTCATCCTCGGAGTGTGTCTGGATCAGAACAGTGATGCAAATCCCTCATAGCACTGCCTCATAGGCTACAGATCTGCAGTGAAGCATAGCTGGATTCATTTTGGTTGCATGGAAGCAGACATGCTTCATGTGAAACATCTATATGTGACAAAGTTTGTAATCCTTCTGAATTTATTGCAATAGTGCGGCATATGTTGCATTTTTACTTTTATAACAGTGCATTTTATTCCTTCTGTGTCACTAGTTATTAGTAGCAACACAGCATTTTTTCATATTCTTATGCCAGTTTTAAACGATTATAAATGTGTATTTATGCTTCTCATTCTTCATGTTTTTATGTATTTTAATTATGTCAGGAAGAAGCAGCTAAATAGAAATAATAGAACCAAACAAAAAGAAATGTCTGCATGAACGAATACTGGACACTCAGACATGTTTTTGTTTTTATCTGATAGTTTTTATTAGATGGGCTCTCCGGTAAGCTTCAGATGATATTATTACAGCTCTCAGCGCTGCCTGCTTCTTGTTTCCTCGTGCAGGAAGATGAGACAGCGTTAAAGTAGATTAAAATCCGGGATGAGTCTCCTCCTGTGAGGAGGAGGAGAAGGGGCTTCGTCACTGTAAAAACCACATTCCCAGCTGCTTTGTTGTCAAGTATAATGAGTTGCTTCTGGGAATAATCTAAATGTATCCGGTAATTCTCTCTAAATATAAAAACTCCAACCCATCTTCTACTGTTCCTCTCTTCTTTCCTTACTTTCATCAGGAAGTGGAACTTGTACCCTTAAAACACTGACCCATACCCATTCCCTCTCAAGTAGAAGCAAAAGAATGAGAAAAAAGAGGGGAAACATGGGACAGACATGGAGGAGAAAGGTACGGAGTCCCCCTGGTGCCAGGGTAAAAAAAAATATTCTAGATCAAAATCTGTGCGCTTAGTTTACTAAACTGCAAGCTCTGTTTACTAAACTGTGCGCTTAGTTTACTAAACTGTGCGCTTAGTTTACTAAACTGTGCGCTTAGTTTACTAAACAGCGCGCTCTGTTTACTAAACTGCGAGCTCAGTTTACTAAACTGCGCGCTCAGTTTACTAAACTGCGCGCTTAGTTTACTAAACTGCGAGCTCAGTTTACTAAACTGCGCGCTCAGTTTACTAAACTGTGCGCTTAGTTTACTAAACTAAGCGCTTAGTTTACTAAACTCCGCGCTCTGTTTACTAAACAGCGCGCTCTGTTTACTAAACTGCGAGCTCAGTTTACTAAACTGCGAGCTCAGTTTACTAAACTGCGCGCTCTGTTTACTAAACTGCGCGCTCAGTTTACTAAACTGTGCGCTCTGTTTACTCAACTGTACGCTCTGTTTACTAAACTGTGCGCTCTGTTTACTAAACTGCGCGCTCTGTTTACTCAACTGTACGCTCTGTTTACTAAACTGTGCGCTTGAATTATGAAACTGTGAGCACTAATTTTACGCATGGACATCAGTGGAGTGGAAGACGCATGGGTCACTGCCAGGTAAGTTATGAGGATTAAAATATAAATCACAATTGACCAATTACTGTTAACTAGTTGTTTTTTATACAAGTGAACAAATGTTGAAAACAATAAGCTTACTTCAACCTGAGCTGTACAAAAACTCATAACTTACCTGGTATATCAGTCGATATACATTTTGAAAAAAGGATATTTTTCTGACAGATTAATATGAGACAGAATTTCAAAGCTTTGGTTTTTCCTTTTGTCTCTTTTGCACTCGGTGTACAGTCTTTCAACCCTCTGCACCTCTAACACTGCTCTTTTTTCTCTCCTTTCTTGTGTCACAATCAGAGACTCTGTCTCTCTGCTTTACAGAAAACCAGAATACCAATGGACCATAGCACTGCATCTCCTCATTATCCAAATCCATTCGCCAACAGACACATTCTGCATACATGCTCAAAATGTCACCCTAAAGCATCAAAAATTCATGTGAGACATATCCAGACACATTTAGGAGGTTCTACAAGAATACAAAATACTGGCATGGACACGTCGTTTTCCACATATAGTCCTCCCACAATGCTTAATATTCAGAATTACATTATAGTGAACATACTATAAAATGCATGACTGTTGCTGAAGCAACAACACAGCTACAGCTGCTAGCAGAGGTGGGACAAAGTTACTGTGTAGCAAGTCACATGTAGGTCCCAAGTCAAGACTAGCAATTCCCGAGTCAATTTCCAAGTGAAGACTAAAAGTCCAAAGTCAAGAACAAGTCCTCAACACTAAGTTTTAAGTCTCAGCCAAGTCACCGTGAGATCTTAATCAAATCGTTTCTTTCTTTTAAATAAATATTGATAAGATTACGTTTTCACAAACTGGCAACCTGTCCTAGGTTCACCCTGCCTCTCACCCAGTGACAGCTGGGATTGGCTCCAGCCATTTCATGTTCATACATTTGTTAAGTCTGAAGTCATTATATTTATCATCTGACTCGAGTCCACACCTCTGGCTTCCAGCCAATCCATTATTCTGTGCACTATTTCTATCCCCTTATCCATGTGTCTGGCTTTTCTTGCATCCTTTTATCCCTACATTAATGTTTCTACCAAGATAAAAGCGTCTTGCTTCACCACTCCTTTGCTTTTTAAGTTTCATTACTACTTCTACCAGGATGCAGTGTCCTTACTGTATCTGATGCAGAATAATGTATCTGCATAGGAGTCCACACAAGCTGGGAATTAGTACAATGCAGGGTGTTTTATCACTTTTTTTCCTTTCCCAGTAGATTTTCATTTACATGACTTTTGTTCCTTTTCTTTAAAAATCACTTTTAGCACTTTGAGATTTCTTTGAAATATAAAGTTCATTATAAATAAAATGTATTATTATTATTAAAAATCTGAACAAATTAAAATAAAAAGATAAAAAAGAGGGAAAACAGTGATAAGCATGTTATGTTAAAGTTTTCCCTTTCAGATGTTATCAATATGCATGCACCTGTGTGTGCATAGGAAGATAAAAGCATGACTAAACCATCAGAGCTTCGGTTTAAAAAGCATTTCTCCAGCACAAGCTTCAGAGTTTTATCATCAAAACAGCCTTCTCTGGCAGCATGTGGGCTAATATCTTCTACTTACTGTGAAGAAGTGATGTATTATGTATGGTATAAATTATGTTAGTTATTTTCATTATTCAATGTGGGAGGTAAAAGCCTACCTGTATCATGGTTTATCGTGTGTTACGTGCAGGTGCACAACCTAATGCCTGATAAGCGATTCAGTAGCTTGTGAGAGTATTGGTGTGCTTAGATGGTTGTTTTGTATAAATGACTTGAATGCAGCAACAGACCACTCAGCACACAGATTAAGTCTGTTCTCACCATGCCTTCTGGAATCTGTCTGCTTTCCTGGATTTTATATTTACTTTGAAAATGTTTGTTCTTTGGTTTTACGTGATTTTTTACCCCTTTTCCTCTCATCCTCACGGGAAGCCCATTGACTTGAATTAGGGAATTTAATTTCTAAAGTTTCATTTCAAATGATCCTTTTAAATAAGTTTTTTCTAATACAAAAAGTATACAAAACAGTAGGCAGTTAATTTACTAAAATTATATCTTGAATAAAAAAAAAAAGCATTTCAACATGCTTGGTATGTAGTGTATGATAGAAATACTTTTGCAGACGAGGTCTGATCCGAGACGGCAACAATCCACTTTGAATGTTCTATGCAGGACAATAAATTAATGAAAGTTAAAACCTGAATTTCTTTGAATATCAGTTTCATAATAAACAATCATGTAGTCAAGAATGAATTATAAAATTACTTTCACTGCTCAAGCCATTTAAGCTAACTGCAGTTTAACCGAAACGTTAAGCTAGCTAATAAAAAGTTTCCAAAACTGGAGTTTGAAATTCAATTAAATATTCCAGATGACATTTTACGAATTGGAAAACCATTATTATATTAATGCTAGTCATTCTTACCATTTTAACTTACATTTTGTCTCAATATTCAGGAATATTTTACAATGTTGTTGCATATCTTTGTTTGAATTTGTTGTCATTTGTTTTAATCTAACATCCTATTTTATATTTAACATTCATTGTCTGTACCTGTCCAATGACAACAGATGCAAATAAGCTTTTTGCTAACTCTGGTGCAATGCTGCAATTGCACATCGTCCTTGTCAAATAAAGTCAAGTAAACTTGAGCTAACTAGCTAGCTAGCTAACTTGATAGGACAGCTTTTTAAAGTGTGAGTATTTACTTTTACATAGTGAAAATCTAAAGCTTGTTTGAGCAAAATAAAATCTCTTTACTGATATCTTTTCATACTCCTATGTCAAAATTGTTCTATATCCTCAAAAATGAAAATGAGTTTTTTTTCTGCACAGTATTTTGGTGAAATGTACTGAACTTTGCGTACAAAATGTTCAATATTTAAATGCTGATATTTGATGCAGCCATTGTAATAAGCCACAAATGTTTTCTTGCATTATGTTATCTTGTTATTTTAGTTTGGAAAACATGATGTATTATGCATAGTAAATTTGCTTTACACCTTTAAACTTTAAAGGTGCATTGGAGGACAATAACAGCATAGCATTCATGAAATAATTACTAGAAAAAAACATTAATATGATGACAGAGCATTTGAACCTCAAGGATCAAGAGACCCTCATAGAAGGGAAGTGATTTAAATCCCAGTGGAGACGTGCAGAACGCTTAATGACAATCAGGATTAGTGGTTGATTATGATGGACTTTTCCAATAATTATAGAGAAAAAGCTCATAAATGATTCTAGTCAGTTCTGCTATTCTCAGCTGAAGTGGCCTTAAACAGATGTCACTGGGCTTTGATTGTGTTTTTAATCACTTCCCCGTGTATTCTATGTTTCCATGGCTTCATGTTTTTAACTTCTCTAATGATATAATTGCACTTAGTTTTCCTTCCTACTCCAGTATAACGAGTCTACCGTCTGTAGCTGTGAGCACTTCTGCAACTTTTTTTTAAGGTTTGGGTATAAACTTTCATCCCTGTTTGAAGTTCTTTCCAAGCCTTTGCTTCCTTTCTAAGAAACAGCACAAACACTTTTCTTCACACACACACACACACACACACACACACACACCAGCTGCTTGTGTCCCTTGTGCTCGCTGCTTATGTTTGTTTAGGATGACACAAAAGATAAATGCATAGATGAACTTCCTCTGTGTGTGTGTTACGGTTTAAGATTTCCTCTTGATCAATTATCTTTATTTTTTAATGCAGCACTCCTTATGAGTCATACTTCTATGTCTTTGGTTGTTTCATCCTTAAGCCTGTGGCCTGAGGAGGATTCCAGAGATACTCTACAAGACAACTTCCCACCGGAGCTGCAGAGTTGGATAAACATCACCATCGATCATCCCAACAGTCATAATTCACCTCACCTGCTGACAATAAGTCCTTGTTATCACCTGCACTCTTATTGGACTCACCAACTCCATACTTCCTCCTGCCTGACCAATCGGAGCAGCTGTGTCCTCCCGGGTTCAGCCTGCCTCCGGGATCGGCAGCGCCTGTTTGAATTTGAATAGACTTTAGTAATTTGGACTTTTGTAAAACTTTAGAATATCATTGGTGGTTTGTGATAAATTTAGATTTCCCTTTTGGTTTTGATGCATAGTTGTGCTTTTAACACATTTGTATTAATATCCTTTGGATTGTTTAAAGTTTGGGTTTAGTTGATTTAGATTTATTTAGAGTATTTTGTATTTCTTGTAAATAATTGTAAATATTAGAGTTAATTGTAATTATTTTTAATAGTTAAATAACCTTGTTGAGGTCTCGGTTTTTTGTAACATTACTAGCAGACAATATATCACCGAGCTTTGGACACTTTGTTGTTTATTGCGTAAAGTTTTGATAACTTGTGAAATTGTTATATCCAAAGTTTGTTTTTAGTTTTGTTTTAGACAAAACATTGGTAATTTGGTACTTATTACCTTATATATATGATATTTTTTTTAGGTATTTTAAGTGGTCTCATGTTGCAAGCCCTTAATATTGATAGTTGAACACTGAGGCTTGCACCGGTCATCCCTCCAATATTTTATTGTCATCAGTTCAGTCTTTACATCTGTAATAACTGCAAGGATCAAGGCACAAAATCCAAATATTCCTATATAAACTAAAATAGCACCATATTTCTGCAATCGCACATCTCAATCCCTTTTATCCATTGTAAGTCTGATGGCAGGATGTATCATTGACAACTTTTAACTCGGAGGTTAAGCTCAGTGACTTCTCCCTTTAATGCCTACTCCCTCTGTTTTAACTAATATAAGTAATTATAATTTAACTAATATCGGACACCAAATTCACCTCTGCTGTCTTTTTTCCTCCATCCCTCCCACTGGTTTCTGGACTCTTAGCATTCTGTGAGGGTGCATCAGTGAAATGTCACCTACCTTGAGATGAAGAAAAGGGGACAACTAATGTGACTACTTGGATTTAATAGTTGCACTTGATTCATAATTCATGACTCATAGTATGATTCATCTGATAAATGTCTATATAACGTAATAAACTCACTAGTGTTATAAAAAATGGTCACCATTTTGAAAAGATTTTCCTCTGAAGATCTATTTTTGCCTTTGCAGTTACTCATAATGGATATGGATGTAACTGAAGTTATTACTGGAGTTTGTCCACACAGATGGAGAGCAGCTAATGGAGAGAAACTGACCTTTCAGCTAATGGAATTACAAACTGCTATCAGATCAACCTCTTAAACTGCATGTCAGAGGGAAACAGGTTGTGCACATTATTTTCTCGTGTTCAGGTGACCGTAATTTTGGGTGAACCTGGATGTGAAAGGGCTGCTTTGTTTGGCCATGACACTGGGAAGTGACTGCTGACACTATGTAAACGCAGGATTGTGTAAAAGCACTGGGGAAGTGAGATAAGCACATTTTAGCAGCAACCACAACAGCAGCACGAAAATGGTCCAGAAAGAGCATTTCCAATGTGTTTGTGGACGTGAAGGAGTCATACTGTGTGTGATGGGTGAAAAGAAAATGAGGAGGCATAAATATACATCAGGCTCCAGGAAACCGTTTAAAAAAAAAATCAATCAACACAAACTTCTGCTATCTCAAATTGAAATGGAAATGCATATAATCAGTGATAATTTGATTTGCTGGGTGGAGTTTAGACTCTACATTGCCATAGCAATGCACTGTCCCAGAGTTCAGGCATCATTGGATGGCACAATGCAAAATCACAGCTATAACCATTATAAAAATACCATCCTGCTTTTGCTTTGCTATAGAATTTTCTGTTTTATTGCAGTAATTTCAGCAGCTTATCGAGTCCCTTTCCTCTCATAATGCCATTCTCTACATTACAGGAGCCACTTGTGACAGTTAGGTATTTATTGTACCAGTGCAACCATGAAAACCAGTGAGGACTGAACCAGCTCAGAGAAGGATTATGGGCAAATTATGAGCAAAACAGGATGTGGAATCTTAATGGGATGCTGGCATAATTAAACATGTCAATCATGTTTTAAAAAGTATTACATAACTGCATGTACTCTGTTTTGGTTCATAACTGAGAATAGGAAAATAAACTATGAATTTACACCCGCTCTGCAACACTTTTTGGTGATATGAAGGCCTTAGCGATGCCAGTCTTCCTCCACCGGATGCGGAATCACCAGACAGAAAGGCAACAGATTTATTTTGTTCTTTGGCTCACAGTGAAGTGTGTCACAAAGGCAACAACAAACCCTTTCATCTGGCATGAGAATATTCTTCAACAAATGTCTCCCTGATGAAGTCTTAAATTGGTGCTCACAGAGTCAATTCATCACATTAATTATTTCTCCTCCAAATTACAAACAAGTTCATCAGTTCACCATGGCTGCCATCCGTGGAGCCAACAACAAGATCATTTGCATGAAAAATGTTCCTACATCTGAATTTCCACAGCCACAAGCTTGACTCATTCTGTGGGGCATCATGCCATGTTGCATGTTTGATGTAATCACTAATGAGTGGCGTCTGCTTACCACACAAATTTATTGACCGTCCAGTCCGCTGGGGACTTGAAAGTGGATGATAAATGAGACTGGATTTTCCTAAACACCTTTGTACGGAGCTGACAAAAGCAGACAAAATGGAGAGGTTATGAGTGTCGATTTGACTGTGGTAAATGGTTTGTTTGTGAGGAAATGGAAAGTCAGCAGAGATTATGGAGATTCAAGGAAACAATAAAAAAAATGGTGGAATTCTTTGAGAAGCGGAAAGAGAGAAATCCGTTGTAATTTACCCAAAGAAAACAAAAAAAGTATAGAATATATCAAATGGCTGAGTATGAAATGGTGGAGAAAAACCATCATGAGGGACACTTGAATTGTCAAGAATTTCTAGATGCCAGTAGTTTGTGACTGGGGACCCTTCAGGTCTTTTAAAGATTTCTGGGTAATTAAATCCCATTCAGGAAGCTTACAATCCAGCAGCAACAAGTGCTGTTTATGCAGAGACACTATATGGTAATGAGTGACTCAAAACCATGATGATCACATTTACATTATATTTCTCCATATCACTCCATAGAGCGACGAAAAGTCAATTATGATAATGATCCTCCCCCATTAAACATTAAACCAATGAGATGACAGTAAAGCATTCCCAGGCCTGCAGGGAGTGGCGTTTTAGGTGTTTCCAGGGTCTCTTCTTGCAGGTGAGTGCCTGGAACACCTTACCAGGGAGGTGTCCAGGATGCATCCTATCCAGATGTCTGAGGCATCTCATCTACCTCAGGATCAGGGACTTTACTCCAAAGCCCTTCTGCATAACCCAGCTTCTTACCCCTATTCAGAGCTGCTGCTGAGACCAGAGAGACCAGCCACCCTGCAGGACAAACTCAGCAAGTCGCAATTTCATTCTTTTAGGTCTCCGTCCACAGTTCCTCACCACAGGCAAGGGTAGGAACAAAGATCAGTCAGTAAATCGAGAGCTTTGCCTTCTGGCTCAACTTCTTAACCATAAAAATGAATAACAGAATTGGTGAGCTGGTAGCTTTGTTGCTTACTGGAAACAAATCTGACTAACAGCTACTGCAATGCAGACATGCTCAGGCTCCCGTCACACGGGGATTGTACGAGGGGGTTTGGGACCGCATACTCCCAGAGCACCCAACACACACACACAATCACACACATACAATGACACACACACACACAATCACACAAGTCCCAGAAGAATACGGTAGTGCACAAAAAACATCCACAAAACACGTCCAGATGTTGGGAATACCTCTTCTACCCTCAGAGTACAGAGCTGCATTGTTCTACGACTAGGATGCAAACCACCCTGCTCCTCCTCAATCCGGAGTTTGACTGTACAAAAATCCTTCCGATCCCCCCTTTTTTTAAAGCTAATAGGTACCATTTGTAAATAGCCTTATGCTTTTTTGACATGTGTCTGATTGTAAAACAAATCTTTGTGCAGTAAATGCTCTTTGCAATATAAGCAAATTTCAATTGGTTTCAGTCTGTCTTGAAAAGAAAAGGTTGACTTTGTGCTTCAAAGGGGGTTGACATGGATTTTTACCTTTAAACAAAGAAAACAGAACAGGCAGACCAGACACAGGAAACACTTATTGGACTAAAAATGGGTCAAGAGTTAAGAGATATCAGGAACTATTAACAGTAAGAATGCAGCTGCCATCAGAGACAGCTGTTGTATTTTTCATTATTTTTTCTGTTCAAGTAGAATGTCACATTCACAAATATGATTAATGTTCAGTAATAAGTACTTTTTTTTTATTCATTTTAATAGTATATTTTATTTAGTTGAATGAAACTGTAAAGAAAGGGAACAATTTTTTTTGTTTCCACTTGTCCTCATTGTTGCTCGGGGGAAAGGTTAATTGGTGACACACTGGAAGAGCCACATGAGGCGTTAAGCTTGTTACATACTCCACGAGAAGCGAGAACAAAAGAAAACGTTCTTATTCAGCATTCATACTTCACAAGAAGTCACCCTGCTGAAGTCTTCATGCGGCCCACCCACTCTAGCATACATCATGCTGAATAAACTGATCGATAGGTGGCAGCATGATGATGTGTCGTCTTTGGTCAGTCGATGAAGAGCAACAACAAACACACAACGGGGCCTATAAACAACACGGTAACCATGGCAGCCTTGGTAGTTTTTAAGCTGATAGAGGAGGAAAATGAAGAGGAAAACAATGTGATCCAGGC
>JBAMIG010000025.1:11905687-11915808 GCA_037177335.1 Kiunga ballochi
TGCAGTAAACTGCTGGCCGTCTCTGCAGTGCTACAGCGTGCAACAGCAGGCTACAGCGGGTTCCAGTAGACTTCAGCGGGTTCCAGTAGACTTCAGCAGGCTCCAGTAGGCTCCAGTAGACTTCAGCAGGCTCCAGGAGGCTCTAATGTGTTCCAGAAGACTTCAATGGGCTCCAGTAGGCTACAGAGGGCTACGGTGGGCTACAGTGATCTACAGTGATCTACAGTGGGCTTCACTGTGTGCAGACAAATTAACAGACCTTTGAAAGACAGAAAAACGGGGGCTTAGGAAAGCGAGAGAACAATAGTTTGGTGGAAAGAAATAATGAAAGAGAAGACGGGACAAGGCTGCATGCAGCCACAGAGGGCCAGAGGTGGGTCGATGCATAGTGTTGAAATTGGTAGTAATGGCAGGACATATATCAGCTTGACACCTTCACTATTACAACACACAGATGCACACACACACACACACTTGCTATAATAACTAAACTAGAATCACAACTTTGTAACTGTGTCTCCAAATAATACCTACAAATATTAGGCCTTTTCGATGGAGTTTATCTTTTCTTTCTCCTCCTTTTATATAGAAAAAGAATCATTTTCCCATGAATCCAATAAGAATCACTCATCCTTTATGTATCACTGAAGATATCCATCATGTTTTTTTTTCAAGGCTGCCAGAGAAAATGGGTCACTTCCCTCCGTGTGCAACTTCATATTCATCCATCCTCACATCTGCACGTCTTTTTGTCTTACTGTCTCGCTAACTATCCATTATGTAGACACGTACACTGACACACAAACACAAAGTGAGTGGAGTGCGCTGATCTTCCAGATGGGTGGGATGGCCTTGCCTCTACTGATCACTGCCAGCGGCCATACCCCCCCCCCCTACGACCCCTCCTTCCCTTTGCATCAGCTATCTGTGATTAGAAAGAAGCCTGCGGGTGGACACACACACACACACACACAGACAATGAGAGCACATTCACCCAGCGCTCTTCATGCACTGAATGCATGCAGCTACATATTTATGGTAAAAACATGCTACTGTGGATCTTGTACCCAGTGTTGTACATGTAGGATAATGAGATGTAAATTATTGAGCATGTGTAATTAGCAGCTCTACATAATGCATGTTATTTAGCTCATTTAGTCAAATAGCATACACTATTAGCGCATGTGAAAAGTGGTATAAAAAGTCATTTAATTTCTTTACTTGTGAAGGACTACATGCTCAATAAGTAAAAATGCTAGCTAGCTAGCGCTATGATGCAGTGTCCAGTCTTCAGTAGCTCAACATGGGATCATATCTGCAGGGTTTTGCTGCAGAAAGCGCTGCTTTGTGTTCTGTGTTTGAGCATGTAATGATGTCTGCTGATGTTAGAGACACTGTTTCAGCATTCACTAAGGAAACCGATCACCTGTAGCATCATAGCATTTATTCACCTCTAAGCTGATAGTTGTTTTTTATTGGGACAGCAAACTGCTGTAACAAGATTCATTAAACTTTGAAATAACATCTTTTGAGATGAGGTCCACTACTCGCTCCTCACATCCACAATCAAAGCCAGTTAATGGATAGCAAAGCTAGCTGCTTACTGCTCCTTTATGCAGACGTGGTTTGGGACATGTTTTGATTTTATTTTAAAGGGTTTCATGCCAAATATTTAGCTGGTTGTCATCTTTGGCTCTTTTTAAATTGGTATTTTATCTGCATTTAATATCACAGAACCACACAGTGCTACTAAAGGTGAGCAAGAGCAAAGTGTTTTTAGTAAAATAATAAACACACACACACACACACACACACACACACAGACAGATGAAAATATTGATTCCCTTCTTAATTTATTCCTCCAAAACCTCTTGAGAGGTACTGGAAAACTCCATCTAGTGAAAAAAATGTATTACTGAATAAAACAAATAACTTGGGAGGCTCATTCTTGAACTTGAACAAAAAAATGTAACAAAGCTTCATCTCAGGGGCAAAGAGTCCAAAACAAACATCTTCCATCATGTGAAAGCAACAGAATAATCTGCATGACTAAACAGCCACGCGCTTTCACACACCCTGCAGACACTCTGTGCACGTTTTATTACTCACCTCACAGCGATTGGACTATGAAAAAGCCATTTTATATATATATATATATATATATATATATTATGGCTTAAAAACATCCAATACCTTATTGGCTGTTGCTGTTCTTTGAGTTCTAGCATCACTGGATTCACCAGTGTAGTGTTTAGATAAGCTACCTTTGACTTTATCAGTGCTCTACAGAATTTTTTATTCCTTTTAATAGCATCCAGTTGACTTTAGGGGATTGTAAAGCATAACAGCATGGGAGACATGGGTGTGTGAGGTGCTTTCGTTAGGCATCAGCTGGTTGGCTGTATTGATACTAGGAAGCATCTAATGTTTATGAGGAAATGATGTGGAATCTAATAAAAAAGACTAACTGAATTTTTTCATCTGCATACAGATGTATCATATCTTAAATGTTAAGCTTCAGTTCTTAGTTCTAAAATGATGACAAAAAAAACCTTAAACAGTATGAAATAAATTCATTAAGTTGCTGTGAGCTTGGATAAAATAAATCATTAAACAAACCCAGAAATGTTTCTTTTCTGAATTTACATCATAAGATGGTTTAAATCTATAAATTCTTATAAATGAGCTGATTTTGACAATCCTGCAGAAACAACCAGACAAACAGGCTCAGGTTGTAACCCACATCATTTCAGCTTCTCCTGGATGTGTAGCCCTGCTGATGGATGGTTGCTGTCAGAGGCAGAGCCTTTTTGGTACGAGTTATGGTCTGCTGGAGCCTTCACTGGGTCACATCTCAGCATAGAATAAGCACCACAGGTGGAGTAACCCTTTCTCCCCAGCCTCATTACTTTTAGACTGTACTGAATGAATGAAACACAACAATGCACGGCCAAACATTAGCCCATTCATCACCTGATAACATCCACTACCTTAGACAGTGCCAAGGCTTATAATGCTCCTTGTTAGGACCCAGTTAATAACAGTGCTCTTATGCCACTGGCCCTCACAACTCTTAATCAAAATGTTAATGGGCCATTATTAAAAAACAGCACAAAGATGTTGTAGCTTAAAGATGGATTGCATCGATGTGGGTTAGCTTAGCTTTGCATGGGGAGAAGAGGAGCAACAAGCAACACTGATTAACTCAGTGCCATAATAAATCAGTTTTAAATGAAACATTCCCTTCAAATTAACATCCTTTAAATAAAAATATAACATCAAGTTATGCATGATTTCATTAAGTAGCCTGTAAAAAAATCCTATAAGTGATTATTATAACCCTGATAATACAGAATAGTAGGTTTGCTTCATCGCTTAATGCAAACCCGTCACGTCTAGCCTCAACGTGGTTCATTACTTCCATCTGCTCATTTAATTATCGCTGGAAATATTTGGTCAAGCGTCTGGCTCGTCTCTATGACAGCAGCCGCTGGGACCAAATGCTACATTTACATCCTCCCTCTCCACGGCCGCACTGCTCTGACTCCGGGACTGTTTCGCTCCCTCACCTCCCCATCAGTACAAAGCCATGCTTGTTCGCCCTGTCTCTGCTCCCCGGCCTGACAAACAGATCAAAGCTGGCCTTCCTGTGCCGCCGTGACTGCCTTTAAAGCCATTCCAGCCGTGTTGTTCATGCCATGAAATATTCACCATGAGCATGCACCTGTGCATCAGACGAGTCCGATGTGGGTCACACACACTGCTATCTATCTAATAAAACAAAGGAGATAAATAAGGAACTTCCTGCTTCTGTGCCGAGTTGGGGATGAACAGTTCAAACTGGATCTATGTGTAAAGATGCAGACAGAAATCCAGCTACAGGTGTGCTTTTTGTGTTTATATTCACTCAGTCTACTGATGTGCAAAAGCTTTTAAAATCCTGCCTAAAACCCACTAGAATAAAAATCTCAATGTAATCCTTTTCCCATATGGTGTTTTTATATGCTGGAGCAAAATAAGCAGTCAACACCATCTCCTAACTGCCTTCTGCCATTTTCTCTAAAACATGGTCTGAAGACTTCCATCAGGCTTTAATTGAGTTTGCAGAAAGGTGGCATTTACAAAATGTTACTGGCTGTTTGCCGACATACCCAGCATGAAAATGGTTGAGTAAGAACCGAGTGAGTAAAAGAGACATGGGTGGTCAAATATGATCCGGTGTTTCAATGAGAATACAGCAACCCGTGGACTAAGATGAAGATCTGGAATAGCAAAAAGCTTCTTTGTTCTCTCATAGTTACCTGTAACCATCAGCTAAACTGTGTCAAAAAGCAGGAAAATGGAAATATATGTCACAAGTTGCTTTAAACTATCCAGTTGCAATGACGAGGACTGCTTTCCAGTCCTGGTGATGTGTTTAGCTTTCAGAGCTGTCACTCGCTTTAACTGGGAACATCCATAAAACAAGGAAAACACAAACCATTGCACAACATGTACTCAGTCCGGCTGCTGAATAATGATTGATCAGTGAAAGATTCTTCCGTGTCCAGAAGTCACTTTGATCACCGTTACTCCTCACTGCGTTGAAGCCTGCGGCGCTTTTTCTAACCCATTTACCCCATATGGTTGCCCTTCATTAGCCCGGTCAGGACCTCCGTGTGTGTGCGCGTGCATGTGTGTGCGCGTGCATGTGTGTGCAGCCTGCGTAGGTGGGACATCTTGCAATGCGTGTACGTTCATGTATGTGTATGATGTATGTGTGCAGCGCTGCAGCTGTGGCTCACTGGGGCCATCTGGGAAGCTGGGATTCAATTTGATGTGAAGGGAGGAAATAAAAAGAGATAAGCCAGAGTCAGAGGGATATAAGGTTAGCGAGGTAAGACGGGACAGACTGGGAGAGGACAGGAAGGACTTGATTTGGTGCTGGTTAGGATGGGAAATGGGAGTGCACATCCTCTCCAGTACCTCGCTGCCAAAATACCAGTTTAATCCAACAACTGGCTTCTGCATGCTCTGACGGTTTCTTTGCTCTATAACTTGAACAGGAAGGAAGTTGTTTGTATCCGCTGCACACGCACACACACACACACACACTTTCAGGGTTATTACAGATGGCTAATAGGAGCTTAAACCTCCTCATTGTCCCTCTGTTGCTTGTAATTGCAGTATGCCAGATGCACCTTCAGGACGCTACCATTAGAGCGTCCTGCTGTGAGAAGATGGAGAAATCTCTATTTTACCGACAGCTATTCTTCATTATTATTACAAAATTCGACAAATTTCATGTTATAGCGAAGATTTTCCTGACAGCTTTAACTGTTGCTGTGAGCATTGAGGCCCTGATTACATTTAAAATGATAGTAAATGATTATTTATTAGCTTAAGCTTTAAGTACTCTCATGAACAGCACTCCTGAGGCAGCATGATTCAATTAGGTAAAGCCTCTGCAGGACACGCAGGCGAACATCTCCACATTAAATAAGCTGCATTAATGTGATTATTTAAGAACGTCTCTGTTTGCTCTGTCTGCTCAGGTGGCCTCTCTGGGTGTGACCACCTTCACCCTCTGCGCTTTGTGCATCGACCGCTTCCGGGCAGCCACCAACGTCCAAATGTACTACGAGATGATAGAGAACTGCACTTCTACTACTGCCAAGTTAGCCGTCATCTGGATTGGTGCTCTCCTCTTGGCGCTACCAGAGCTTCTGATTCGACAGCTTGTTGAGGAGGACACGGGACTCCCAGACGAACCTCAAGTTGAACGCTGCATTATCAGGATATCCACCTCACTCCCGGACATGCTCTACGTTCTAGGTCTGACCTACGAGGGAGCTCGGCTCTGGTGGTGCTTTGGTTGCTACTTTTGCCTCCCAACCCTCTTCACCATTGGCTGCTCCTTGGTGACGGCACGCAAGATCCGGCGTGCCGAGCAGGCCAGCGTGCGCAGCAATAAGAAGCAGATCCGGCTAGAGAGCCAGATGAACTGCACCGTTGTGGCGCTGGCTATCGTATACGGTGCATGTGTGGTGCCTGAGAACATCTGCAACATAGTGTCTGCGTACATGGCAGCTGGTGTTCCAGAGCACACCATGTCCGTCCTGCATCTTCTCTCTCAGTTACTGCTGTTCTGTCGGGCCGCCGTGACCCCGGCGCTGCTGCTTCTCCTGTGTCGCCCGCTGGGCAGGGCCTTCCTGGACTGCTGCTGCTGCTGCTGCTGCAACCACGCTCCCTCCTCGGCCACTGCCAGTGACGATAACGAACACGAGTGCACCACGGAGCTGGAGCTGTCGCCGTTCAGCACCATCCGCAGGGAGCTGAGTAACTATACACCTGCTGGCTCCAACTGCTAGAGAGACATGGAAAGACCTCACTAGTCTGCCTAGGACCTGGCTAAAGAGATATGCCTTACCCTAGAGTCCACTAATATCTTTTAATAGGTGCAAGAAAGATGGGCGTCAATGATCGTGTGTACTAAACTTTTTTTTTATATATATATATAATTTTTGCAAATTTTTACAGGACAGCTAACAAAAAGATGTTCTCATTTTTGACCTGGAGTGCTGCCAAAGCCAGGATGAAACCTTCCCTCATGCCTAGGACGCTCCAGGCACTTAAAGGGACCTCTTAACCCTGAACCATTTAGCTTATGGTAGAAAATAAAACCAGTCACCTTAAAATTGTGTCATCGTTACATTAAAAAAGGAATTTCGCCCTTTATGGGGTTTGTTTTGTACAATTACCCAAAGCACCCAGTTAAAACTGTAGATTCACACTGCCTGTAGAAACGTACAGCTGTTTACAGAGCGTGTGAGCCGCTGATCCGGGGTTCGACCCGCTAACGGTGCAAATATAATAATTAATACAATACAAGGCAAATCCGTGGCTTTAACCGTCTGCAGAAGCAAAACAGTTTAAATGTACACAATACTTTAGACTGAATATTGAAATACTTCCTCTCAGACATTCCTGGGCTGGTCTCAGAAACCACAAACGAACAGGAGTTTAGAGGTTTTGGAAGGAATCGTTGAAACTGAATCAAAGTCCGATGAGTTCAGATGGATGGGAAAGGAACGGGACCGGAATAAAACGGTACCGTCACGTTTCGCCTTACAACGTGGGCTGTATATAAACTGTACTTCTTCTCTGGTGCTCTTTGGATGAAAGCGCTGTAAACGCCAAATCCATTGGTTCCACTTAGAATCACACAGAACTGAGCCGTTTGCTCCGTTTCTGGGCAGGAAGATGGATTACACTTAATCTGCAACTCTTGACCCATAAACAACAGAAAGGCAGAAGATAAAGACCAAAAACACTGATTTATGCTGTGCTGCCACACAGTTTAGATGTTGCCTTTACATGGAGTCGGTACTGTGGTAGCACTTTGTTTTACAGTAATTACCAGTGGTTATTCATCACTGGATCACTGGATTAAACGCCGCTTCATTTATAATTCCATGCATGTCAGTAGAAGCAATAATGAGATAGCTTCCACATTTTGTTTTTACATTGGTACAGACATATAATTACTGGAGGTGTAACATCTTAACGAGGCAATAATTTAATTTAGACTGGAGCTTTATATTATACTTATTACATTGTAAATATTAGAAAACAGACGAGAAGGAAAAATTCAAGGAATTATATATTTGTACCAATAATCACCACAGCAGTTAGATTTATGTTAAATGTTATTTATTTATTAACTGTTAAAGAAAGTGCTACTGCTAACTGTAATGTTCCTTTCAAACAGAGAGCAAAGAAAACTCATAATTTAATTTACAACCTGCTGGCTGGAACAAGTCCAGGTTAAACTTTAAGTGGGACTTTAAATGGGATGCATCATAATGAATACCCAAACGAATCACCCAAGACTGCTCCGTAGAACTTAGTAGTTGCATCTTGGAAAGGTTTGCATTCAGTGTACATTTCATCCATCATTCAGCCATGTAAAAAGATAGCTACAATACTGAGCTCTGGTCTTAGTATGACAATAGTGTGTGCTACCATCTTGTCTTAAATTACACCAATGTTGAAAAACGGTTGTATAAAAGCATTTTTATGGTAAAAATGTACAATGCATGCACACAACAAACTAACAAACGGAAGTGCTTTGCACTTTGCAGCTCTGCCAACCAGTGTGTTAAACCGAGCAGAGTTTATTATGAGAGGCCCATGAGGTAAAAGTGTCTGCTAGCTAAACCCTCCCTCCAGTAAATCATAGTCAAGTCATACTTTATCAGCACAACACATCAGAGTTTCATCAACCAGCTCGCTCTGCTAGCTAGTTTAGCGGCTAAAATTAGCTCGCCCTTTAAGCTAGCTAAAAATGAGAAAGATTTTGCCTACCTCTAGTAATAAAGTCCTGTTAGAGTTTATCACTGGGGAGTGCATGATGAGGATGGGTTCAGCAGAACTCAGCGGTTTCTAAGAAGAACCAATAAAGTGTTTTTCACAGTGTATACAAGTGTATTGTACTGTAAATCTGTTTAAGCTACTCTTCATACCTTGGTCAGTACAAGAGCCAAAGCGGTTATTTATTTCTATCTGTACTTTTCACATTTTAAAGCTTATTTGATACAAACTGTTTCTGGGATATTTTACATCAATTTATGGCAGAAACTACTCAAAATCATGTTTACTATATAATACTTGTGTCCTGCATCCTGATGAACACCAGAAAGCAGAAGGTTGCACCGTAAAAATAGTAATAATAATAATAATAATAGTAATAATAAATATTTAATATTTACTATTATATAGTAATGAATAGTTTAAAAAAAGGTTTTTTTATTTTTTAGATTTTGTTAAAAGGGTCAAATAAAGTTTTCCGCTTTTAAAACCTGGATGTTTCTGCCCAGTTCTTCTTCTTAAGGGGTTAAAAATGTTGAGAAAACTCAAACATTTGGCATGTAAAGGTAATACAGAGGGTGTAGGTTTTAGCTTGGAGCGCTTTTGTTTTTTCTAACCTTATGCTACATTTATTTTATTCTAATTTTTCAAATTAAAAGCGTGGAGCTCAGTAATGACCCAGGTATGATATTCATCTGTATACTGTATATTGCTATAAATCTTTTTGCATACAATTCTGCACTGCCAAACACCTTTTCTGTCTGTCTCTTGTGTTCTCGTGGTAGTTGCACTCTTATCTCTGGGTATCTTTCAGCACAGAGGTCAGTTTACTTTTTGCTCTATCATTATATGAAGCATAAATCTGCATCCAGATGAACTCCACCATAATAAGCTCACAGAGATGCAGGTAGATGTAGCCCCTGGTTGGTGCTGCCGCAGTTCATCAACTTGATGCTGTAAATGGGTTGCAATAAGCCACTCGGCTACAAAATGCCTTGCAGCACCTGTGCCAACTCTTTTTTTATTATCATGAGTGTCGGGGTATCACAGGCCAGTAAGTAAACCTACCCATGATTTCACTTTTTTACTGGTAAAACAAAGGGGGGATAGTTTAGCGAGTGACTCGTCCACCAGTGGCGTAATGATGGGACTTTTATGTAAACTGGCCTCTCAACCTATGTAACTTTTTCCTGCATATTTCTGGAAGTTTAGCTCATAAATGGCTCAGTGTGTAGTTATGTGGTTGAAATTATTGATGAAGTGATTCTTGTTAATCAGTCAGTGAGACGTTTACTCTGAACTTTGTATCCTGTTCACTCTGAGCTAAATGTGTCTGTATTTGATACCTGAACATGTAAGCACACAACCACGATCGTCTCCAGGTCTGGTCACTGGTTTATAAATAGCTTTTTATAAAGCCAAAAGAAAAAAAGAAGAAAAAAAAAGTGTCCCTCGGTTTATCAAAGATCTTTATCTCCAAGACTGTAAATTAAAATCTTAAATGTATCATTGTTGTGTTGATGTGTTGTGTTATTTTGAAAAGTCATCTCCTAACATTAGGAATAAATTTCATGTCATTTTAATGTTTTTGATCCAACAAACAAATCTTCATAAAACAACTTTAGTCATGCAAAGCTGGAACAATCCAAACTAATGTTTACCCGTCACATGATCACTACGATGTTTTTCAGATAAATAAAAAATTATATATATATATATATATATATATATATATATATATATACACCACAAAATAAAATCTCTCGATCCCC
>JBAMIG010000025.1:11927885-11943103 GCA_037177335.1 Kiunga ballochi
CACACACACACACACACACACACACACACACACGCTTCTATAGCAAGAGCCAAAGGACACTTAGGAATGTTGTCACGGGAAAACCTGGAATTAATAATAATAAGACAAATAAATACAATTTATTATTATTATTATTATTACTGTTATTGTTATTAATATGATTATTATTCATAATGATAAATGTGTAGAAGCACTTTATTTTAATGGTTTTCAGATCAAGCCCTTTTAATGATCTTCTGATCCTGTGAGGCAATGAAAAGTGAAAAGGTGACAATGCACAAACAGCATATTTACTGCAAAGCGTTTGTCCGTGTGATGATGTTTTAGGGGCTAAACCATTTTCTACAACACTTTTCTCACTTCAGGCTTTGCTTTCAGCCAAAACGCTTTTCCTTAAAATAGAAATCAATCCTGGTTTGAGATGAAGTACACAATATTTCCAACCATCAGGTTGTGTTTTTCACCTTCACATCTTCACACAACCCCTATGCTGCATATTGCATCCATACATTTAATGCAAATGCAGAGAGATTTGACTAAAACTGCATCGGTAGGCATTAATTGGCATCAGGCTTTGTGTACAAAGAATTAGAATAAAACTTGGCGATTGGACTCCATTGATGTGAAAGATGGCGGCTCACCATGCAGACTGCTTTTAAAGCTCTGTGCAAACCGGAGGAGGCAGCGAGAGATTTATGTTTGCAGTACATACATGTAAACACAAACAGGGCTTTATGTGGGGTGACAGGAGGCGCTGAGGAAGGTGGATTTCTATGCGTACTGGTTTAATCTTAGTGTGCCCCTGTCGGCACTGGGTGGGCTCTAATGGGAGGCCAGATGGGCGGCATGCTGCACCTTTTTCTTTTGAGCCGCTTCGCTTCGGTTTGTGACAAACAGAAACACGGGTAACAATACTAGCATGTCTTTGACCAATTACACACGAACTGAGATATTAGTGTGTAAAGGGACACAGATGGACACCTGCTGCTGTCTACTTGATGGACTGTCTCTAACGAGCACCACTTATTACCATGGTAACTCCCATAGATCCCCCTCCCCGCAAACACACACACACAGTAGTGATCTTTCTCCTCCATGTCTTCTTCCCCCATCACCCTTACGCCTCCCTCCCATAATCATGCCCTTCATTTAAACCTCCCCCTGATTCTTCCTCCCCATTTACACATAATGTCTCCCATCATCTTCCTCCCACTATTCATTTTAATTCTTCATCTTTTAGGCTCCATCTTTCCACCAAATGTCAATTGCTTCATCAGTTTCTGTCCTTACCTTATTCCATCTATTCCCCATCATCCTTCCCCTCCCCCATCTATCCATTCCCACTCCTCCATCCCATCACCTCCTTCAGTTACCACCCGCTGGACGTTTTAATTAGAGAGAAAGGAGGAGTCACTTGCTGTGACAGAGCCTCTAATTGAAACTCCAATTAATCTCAGGTTGTGCAGATAGAATCACTGAAATCTGATGTTTATCAAGAAGCAGTTTTTGATTACTTTGACTTTAATAAGTGTGTTTAAGTGGAAAATCTAGACTGCAGACAGGAAAGAGGCCTTATTAGCTATGATTATGATTGCCTCGGGAAATCTGCCTGTTGTGCAAATAAGGAGAAGGAAGTGGTTTCTACCGGATCAGGCTGATCAAACAGAGAGGATGAGGTTGCTTGTTGCCTTGGTGAAACTGGATGAAAGCAGCAGGTATTAGTTGCAACAGGAAGTTAGAAAAATGCAGCGAGTTTAGGTGTACAGACACCAACCTGCCCTTCTACGGCTTCAGCATGGTGACAATGTTTCCACTTTCATTCATAAAACTGTATTTATGCTGTTTGTCACACAGCTTTGCAACAGTTTTCCCAACACACACACACACACACACACACACCTAATAGGCCGTGCATCTCTACCTCCTGTTGAGTCCAGCCCAGACACACCCAGCTCAGCCCGATCTGTCTCTGGATTCAGCTGCAAACAGCCAAAGAGCAGGAGCACATCCTGATAAGGTTCTATTGATTGGCTTCAGACTGGCTGACAGCCTGAAATCATTGTCACTGCTTTCACTCACTTCTCTCTCTCTCACACACACACACACACACACACACACACACACACACACACACACACACACACTAGTCATTGCAGTTCAGAGGGAAGAGAGGCTGATGGATAAGAAGCAAAAGTCACAGTGACATGAGTGGAGCCTATGTAGAATAAAGAGATGCCTGATTGTTTGAGGAGGTGTGCTGGCTGGAACGACGGTGAGATGAATGCATGAAAGGAGGGACACTTAAATCAGCAGGTATAAGCAGCGAAGGATACGCTGATAAGGATTTCAGAGACGGAACAGCTAATCAGACTAACAAAACTAACATGATTCCCTAACAATGGGAGTGTTAGTGTGATCTCTGAAAGCTGAATGAAAGCTGCTTTCAGTGCACAGAGACGGTCAGCAGAAGCTTCCCTCACTCAGGTATGAATCATTTCCACCAATATAAAAGAGAAACCAGCACAGTAGTGCCTTTAACCTTCATTAGGAGTCTCTGTTTAATGAGGCCATGCTGATGTAAGAGAGGATGAGGGGTAATCAAGGCGAGGCCATATTTAAATCCTCAACCCTGTAAAAATCCATTCTGAGCTGCAACCGGCTGCTTTAGCAGGATGGAGAGAGACTAGAGACGGCCTCTCGGTTTGTTGATGTGTGACTGCATGATTGTTCCACTCGGCTGCAAGCTGTGGCAGAGCGATTCCTCCTGGGGAGGCGGCAGCTGATGCAGGGAGGAACCAAACTGTTGCACCAGCAAGAGACCGAAAAGTAAAGAAGAGGAGGAAAAAGGAGAAGAAAAGGAAGGAGTCATTTGCAGAGCTTTGAATTCAAAGCTTGTAAATGCTGAGGGGGTGTGTTACATGTTGGCTTTGTCACCAACCAGTAGAATATTGAAAAGAGGAAGGATTTTCTATTTACACACTGGTTTCTGGCATTACTGCAGAGATCCATGTTGATTTTTCCAGCCAGGAAACCAGGCTGCTAGTTCCCCAAACTGACCAGTCTAAAATAAAAGGCTTTGTGGGAAACTATTTATAGATACGGCTGTGATTCTGTCGACATGATGATGTTAAAGTCCGATCAAACTCTGTGATCCCAGCATCCTATCAGCAATAACACCGATTAACTAATGAGTCACAATCCATCACTATTTTATGCTTTTTATTTTAAAAACAACATCATCTGTTTGTTTTTGTTGTTTTACAAATACGAAAAGACGTGTTGCTTTATTGACCACCAGCAAACAGCTCTGTGGCCGTTCAGAGGAACGTCCAGCAGTTATTTGTTGTGGAGATAATCTGGAGAAAACACTGTTATCCTACCTAAAGAAAAGGTTTCTCTCTTCTTTTTTAGTGGAGATAGAAAAAGACATTAACCTGAGAAACATGACAAAAACATTGTGCACAAGAGATTTAAACTTTTGGGTTATTTAATGATTACAGAAAAATAATTAGAAAATTAAATTAGTTCGATGCTAACTCAACTCAAATGTCACCTGGTCTCTCTACAGTACACATCAGCTGCTTTGAGACATGCATAACAGGAACTCTGTCATCTTTTCATTAACTTTCACCGCTCCTGTCAACATTTCTTCCAGCTGCAGTCATTTTCACACTATATGGCTTAAAAAGCATAACTATGTTGACATCAGGCCTGCGTATTTATGCATCATTCAGTCATAAAACACTGCATGTAGCCTTATGTCTGCTGGGTGAGCAAAGAGAAAATGTTCTGCCAACAACACTAAAAGACTAAATTATAGATATTGTGGCACTGATTTTCTCCATTTGACTTTTTCTGCCTCTAGTAACCAGAAGCCTGTATATGTGCACATACATAAAACCTGCACACTAAGCTTGTTCTTATGATCTGCACATGATGAGCTTCTGCTTTTAAACTCGTAACGTTTGCTTTGTGCATTATGCAGATTATGCAGCGTTAGAAAGAGGCGTCTCTGTGCTCTGTAATCAGAAAGAAACCTGCAGGGTACCCTGGTCTTACCTCTCTGGCTTCCATGTCCTCCTGCTTTGGGATTCAACCCCTTCCATGTGTTTTCCCTCTCAGTCTTGCATGCTTGCAAGTGGAGTTTTTCTGCCGTGCTGCTTCTAAAGAGGTCTAACCTGCCAAAATATATAAAGCAACAAAGTCCCTAAGCAGAGTGGATGCAAGCGTCAGACTCACCGTTTCTCTGCAGAGCAAGTCTCACTATATATTTTTGTGCAGCAGTCATTGTTGGAGGGTTGTACTGGTCTGACCTTGACTCGGTTCTGTTTGCCACCACAGGGTTAAAACTATTAATCACATCTTAAGCTTGTTAAGTTTAATTCATTTCACTGTTGTCCACATTTATCTTTCCACATGATATCACATTACACCTCATGATTACACACAGAGGTTTTATATGGCAGGTGTTGGTGAACAAGCCGAACTCCCAGAATGCCTTGCGGGCCTCCTTCAGCACTGTGTGATGCACAGTGCATCATAGGACAGAGTAATGGTCATTTTAGGAAGTGCTTTTTGATCCAGTAAAACAGCCACATATTTTGCATTTCCTTCTGGCTTAGTTTATTTTTTCTTTTAAAAGAGAGGGATTATAAGCCCGTTTCTCTCTCGTTAGGCTTTTATTCTCGTTTATTATCGCCTGAGGAGATTTACTCTTAGCAATAATCATGTTCTCTGTGATTAGCCGTCATTATTAAAAGTGATGATGCGCTGATGTTTTATAGGTCTGCCTCATTATCTGAAATGTTTTCAGACATTTATAAATAATAGAATTGCTGCTTTGATTAACAAAGAGGTGAGAAAGTAGGGAATTGTGGGTGTCGGCAGGTCAGGGTGAAAAACTTAATTTCTGAATCAGCTTCAGTTTTAAAAGCGTTCGCTATAACTTTTTATTTTATAGCTAAATTATATTTAGCTATAATTCACAAGCAATTATGTGATTATTAGAGAGATCAGATGATCCTTTCATGCACTCTGCTCTCGCTCGTCTCAGACTTGTGTCTTACATAACCGTCTTCTCAGGCACACACACACACACACACACACACACAGCACAAATGTCAGCCAATATTTCACAATCTCTTCCCCAAAATGTCAGTGGCTTGGACTAAGCTCATCAGCATCGCTGGCTTTCCTGCTGTGCGCCCGCAAGCGTCCCACCTAAGTCTGCTCTTACTGCCTGACATTTCACATGCTCGGGGTCAAAGGGCAAACTTTAGCCGTGTCACAGAAGGTTCGGCTGGGTTTACTATGCATGAAAGACAACACATTTCTCTGCATTATAAAGAGAATGAACATGTTTCATGAACTGATGCAGGTGATCTTTCAGTTTACTAAATCCAAAAAGAGTCAAACGTTTGTTATACTTATAGGTTGGCATGATGGTAAATATGCAGATGTTAGCCTAATTCTTTGTGAGAGGATTAAAAATTACTGTGAGGTTGTTCAAACTAAATTTAGGATGTTTCCAGGATGCATAACAGGATGGCTCAGTTTTCATGTTTTAACGTATACAAACATAAACCAAGGAGTTTTCATGGAAGTTTTTATATCTTGAGCCAGAATTAAGCTAGTTAGACATGTGTATATCAGGGGGTTAGCATTAGCAGATTTCCATCCATGCTGTGGGTCACAGCCTCCATTTCTCTCATATTTAGCGTGTTTTCACGTTATGATGCATCAAACTTGTTATGATTTATAGATCTTTACCTTCCTATAAAATTTGGGTTGGAGGTCTTACCTCCCGCAGTGTCAATAATGTATGATCTAGACTTAAATTGGAATAAAAGTTACTTCTTATTCTCTGTATCTTATTGTAAAATCTGTATTTTAATGTATTTCTCTTTTGCAGGCTGTAGAAAATATATCAAAATGAGATGAGGACTTTAATCTGTATGCTAATGAGAAATTTATGGAGGATTTTTCACTTTATTATCGTCTAATGTGATATAAATCAGTATGATATATTTAAATGTACTGGAAAAAAGAAAAGAAATCCCCATCATTCAGACGTATCAATGTGAGCA
Source organism: Kiunga ballochi (assembly GCA_037177335.1). Taxonomy (NCBI): domain Eukaryota; kingdom Metazoa; phylum Chordata; class Actinopteri; order Atheriniformes; family Pseudomugilidae; genus Kiunga; species Kiunga ballochi. The sequence continues at coordinate 11,933,972 of JBAMIG010000025.1, forward strand.
AAATACTGTTTCACCGTGAAAGATAAAACTTATTCACATAGCAAAGAAGCACCAGCACCAGCAAATATTTAGCTGTTTGTCTGTTGAATGTAATATCTACAATAAAATTGTAAAATATAGATGAAAAAGATTGGAATTAAAGAAAGAAGTTAATCTATATTAAGTCCTCTGTTTACTAATGAAAAGCTTCAGAACATCAGCCCTGCATCCAGGTCAGAGATGAGCTTCATGCAATTAAAAACAACAAGAAAGGGAAGTTAGGCGTCTCCGTAGTGGATTAAAAAGAATGAAATAGATCCTGTAGTCTCAGAGCGGAGGGCTGTCGTTTGATAGACGGTTTCTGTTTTACACCAAAAGGACAACACGTAATTAGTTATTAGCAGAAATTAAAAATAGAGCTGCGTGCCTTTAGAAGATGTTATATTAAGCACAGAAAAAGCCACCACACATTAGCAGCTGCCGTCAGTCATAATGTGGGATTTGCAATAAAAACAGGGACACTAAAACTATAAACTTATTCCACTAAACATTCACAGCATCCCATGATTCCCCTTCTGGTCCCAGTCGGATCAACCTCCCGCTCTCTTCCTGTACGTTTTCCTGGCCATGCCACTTTGCATACCTCCACATCCCCACATTAGGCTCATGTCCCGTTTATACCTGACAGAAAGCATCAGAACAGAGCAGGGAACGAGGGGCTTTATGTCCTTTGTGGTAATGCGATGAAAACATTTCACAGCAACAGTTCTGCACATCAGCGCAGGGAGTCAAACGGTTATCCATTTTTAATGACACACACATCGCGCTTGACCTAGTATTGCTGGGCTCTGTGTGCAGTTAGGGTGTGTGTGTTTTGTGTTTTGCTGCAAGAAGAGGCGATCTGTAGATGCAAAACTGAACATGGATGTCTGGTTTCACATCTGAAAAAAGCAGAGCTAAATATGAATTCTCATCCAGAAGATCATGTGAAAAACATGCAGCCATGGTGAAAAACCTGGAGGATGTCTGATTTAATAATCCTACCTGCAGACGTTTCCTTACCTCCCACCATTTCCTCCCTTCATCCAAGTAGCTTATTAGCCTGACAGCAAGGTGCTTTTACTACATCCAGATAGAGGTCGTCCTTCATATAAACATTCATTCATGCATGCACACAGGGCGCTTCCTCCCTCCGTGCACTGTGTGTGACCTCATGTCTGATACCTTTGTGCCAGCTTTTCTCTGCCAAGTTCTCTTAGATCCCACATCTGTACCAGTTCCACAAAAAGATGAGTCTATGATCTTTTTTATGTCATCATCGATTCATTTTTATGCAAAATCAATCAGTTGGTGTTTTTCATGTATATGTATGAACTGTATTAGATATTTAATTAATTAATTAATTAAATTCTAAATATGGAGCATTTAAATGGTCAGATCCAAATGTTATCAGCAGTCGTGGGTGCACAAAAACGTGCATGTGTGTGCAGCACAAGTGTACAGGGTGATTATTGAAATAAGCATCCCTGTCTTCACATATCACATCTATGTGCAGAGAAAAGTTAATATTGATTTAAAAAGACAGGATATTGTGTAAAACCATGCTGTGTGGAGCAAACAGGTAGCTCATTATTGTGCACTGTCAGACACAGGCACTGTAAAAACATCTGCACTAAATCCACTTTAGTAGCGCTTTTCATTGTCTAACAGAACTTTTTATTTTACTTAATAATCCTTTAAATGAAAAGTATATGATGAGGCAAAAGAATACTACAAATGGCTGCTAAGTGTGGCGTTATCTGGCAGAAATGCTTATAATTACCTTGCTAACTGTAGGCTAAGGCTAATGCTTTATGTTTGCTTTATGAGTCTTTTAAAAACTAATATTTAACAACTTAGAGGTTACTTTAAGGTTCCTCTGTAAGTCAAAGTGAAAGCAAGCAAAGAGTTTTGTGTAAATACATAAAAGCTTTAGTTGAGATGAAGAGGAGCAGTCACAGCATGGCATATTGATCACCTCAGTTCTCCGTTACCATCTGATATTTTAGAGATAAATGACATCGTATGTGAGGATAAAGGTTTGAGCTTTTTCAGTTTGCTGACATTACAGATGCTAAGCAGAAGCCGTTCAGCTAGTTCTCATTTGAGCTAGTGTTTTAGCTTCTTCTCAGAAATGGACTGGGGTCATGATGAAGGTCACACGGACAAAAGTTTATTTTAGTTTTCTGTAAAAACAGAAAGAAATATATTCATCTAAACAGAAATACATATGTCAGACCTGCAAGTAGCGCTCTATGCTGCTAAGCTAATGCTACACAGAACAGAAGAGCATAAATGTGTGATGTAAACATTTTTAACACCTGACTTAAGCCGTTTGTCTCTTTGCTGAAAAGCCATATATCATACAGCCGTTTATTTACATCCATGTTAGTGAATTAGTCAATGCGACTGAACGATAAAACTTTCAGTATAAGAGCAGAATTTGTTTATAGCAACATAAACTCCTCTGATCCGGTCTGTCAGTCATCTTCTACTACATGGAGAAAGCCTGGGAGGCCACAGAGCACATGTGCAGACGTGGGATTTGATGCAAGCATTGATTCAAAGTGGGAGAAAACAGGATGACAATGAAGAGACAGAAAGGCCTCATTGTCAACCCTTTAGATGTGAACATAGATACACAGAAAGAGCTGCGATGACTAAAGAGGCAGAAAGGATGCCCATTGTGAGAAAAAACATCCCATCCTGGAATTTCTCTGCACGCATCATGTTACTTTATTATTATTATTAAATGCATCCTGTTCGTACTCACACTAGTGCGTGCATAAGTGTATGGGTTTCGCTTTCCCTAGCAGCTATGGCAGAAATGAAAGAGATGAGTGAGAAAAAGATGTGTGATGGTCAGAAACAAAGAGCTGCAGTACAATGCAGACATCTTCTTCCCTCCATCACAGAGTGTCCATTGTAAAGCTCTCAGTAAAGTGTTTGTGCTGAAGGACTAACTGGGGAAAGAGATGAAGGGGGTGGGTCGCTACTCATCATCACATCCCTGCTGTTACAGTTAAACAGTGTTGGGCGGGTCTCTGTGCGTGACTGTATGGTCCAGCTGCAAGCATAAATGGGCTTCTAGATGAATTAATGAAAGGGTGCGGCAGTGCATTGGTCCGAAGGCAAGTTGCATTTGTTATCATTCATGTGTTATGAGATTTAAGGAAGTCAGGAACAGGCTGCGGTTCTGCTGCGGTTCTGTAAGATCCATAAGGCTGGAGATACATGGAGGCAAAGTAGCTTTATGATGATGCTGGCAGAAATGATGGCATTCATTTATCCTGCATAATACCCAAACAGGAAGCGCTTAAAGTGAATACATTTTATGTTACTTGTAGCTTGTAGGAAACTATAAAACCAAACGTACCATTTCTGAGCTTTTACTGTGAAACTGCTTCTTACTTTTCAACAAATGCCTCTATGTAAACCTTATGTCCTCCATTTGTATTAAACTCGTTTGCTTAAGGGGTTCAAAGATAGGCCTCTTCCTCTGGGGATCTCATTTATTTCTGCCAACTTTCATGCCAGGGCAAAACATTTCCAAAGGCACATTGTGCAAACAGCCCATGATGCCGGCCCGAGCAGCGCCTCCAGATGGAGCAGAGCATGGAAGTGATGCACAATCTGATGTTAACGCAGAAAGGCTACATCTGGCCTCTACATATAAACATTTTAATGGGATTTAGTAACACTTATAAGGAGAAGTATCAAATATAAAGAGCCTTTAAAATGTTATGCATGCATCAGGAAGTCATACGCATGGTGTCTTCATCAACGTTTGCTATTCAGCATGCATTCAAAGCCCAACAGTGACTTAAACAATGACTGTGAGGCCTGCCGGCTTTCTTAGACCGAGCTTCAGTGTCCACTGAGCTGCAGCCATTTCTGCAGCCTCGTTACATGGGCAGGTTGAAACAAAAGTAGCTGTGTATGTGTGCATTTGTGTTGCCTAGCTGGTGTGAAGGGGGAGGGGGGGTCTGTGAGGACTAATCAGTCTTGCATCTCACACACACACACACACACACAAAGAAGTCTGCACAAACAAAGAGGGAAAGTAAAATATGTCTGTGAATCAATGTCTGTCTTGTTTGCCTTGTATTGTACGTACACACACACACACACACACACACACACACACACACACACAAACAAAAGACAAATTAAAACAGGAAGGAAGTGAAGAATTTCGGTGCATTCACATTACGCCTGGATACCAACAACAGCTTCTCTTTCAGCAGTTTTCAGTGGCCGCATGCATTGTTGGCTGTGTGCGTTTGTGCGTGTGTGTGTGTTTCCTGTGTGTAGGTCAGTGTGAATAGATACATTAAGGCTAAGGTCAAAGTGGGCGCTGTAAGACACACCACAGCTCTGTGCGTCCCAGCTCCTTGCCTTTACCACGTCTGCCTCTTTTTGCTTTCAAATCTCCATTTCTCCTCTTTTAAACTTCTTTGTCTTTTTGTTCATTCTTCCTTTTGTTTCCTTCTTTTTATTTTCCAGGGAAGTTGGTGGAAGCACTGCTTCACAAAGGGTTTTAACTCCCACCGGGACTACAAATGACCAAAGTCTTTTCCTGCAGTCATCCAGAGACATGCCAGCAGACACAGAAAGGCTTTGCTTCAGACTGTGTGCTAGCTTCCAGTCTCACACAGAGATAATAATCATCTAAATATACACATCTGTGCTTCTTTCACTTACTTTAAAAACATTTATTTCTTTTTAGTACAAAATTGTACTGAACCAATTTGTTAGTGACATAATGAAGAGATGTAATTATTTCTAATTCTCATCCATTAAAAAAAAGACATCTCACTGTAAACCCTGGTTTAATACCAGTACCACATGATAATATGTAACATGCTTCATGACATTACAGCATTCATGGAAATCTACTTAAACTGAAGAACAAAAGCTCCCACTGAAGGTAAAAAGTGTTTAAATAAATCTGAATTATTGCATGGAAGAAGCAGAAAGTCAGCTTGTTTTTTCCTCAGAACCAGATAAAACTCATCAAAGCAACACACTCACAAACACACCTTCTTTCTGATTAACGAGGCTGAGTTGTTCAAAGGGTTTTCACATGTCTGCCGTTACATCCATGTAAGTGTGAAGACGTATGGTTTTTCCAGCTCAGTCAACACCTTTGAGGTGGAAGACAGATACTTTTCCTACTTGTGTGGTCAAATAAGCTAATTTATTCTGTTTTAATAAGCTGAAGAGAATTAACAACAACAACACGGTGCTACTGCGGAGCTATTGCATCCATGTCAGATCCAAAATTCACACCAAAACCAACACCTAACTGGGACTCCTTTAGCACCTCGTAAGGCTTTTCTCCACTGGAAAGCTGAGCTGTCAACTTTCCTTTACTCTCTCCTGTGGAAAGCCTTTTCATCTCACTAAAGTGAATCCTGTGGGGTCTCTGCACAACAGGCAGGGGTCTTAATATAACTAACATACAAGTACGGCCAGACAGGCCACCAGTAACATGCACCTGCGACATGCACCTGCGACATGCACCTGCATGTAACGGAGACGTTCGAGTGGGACAACACAATGAAAAGCAGGTTCAAAGCAAGGCAACTGCATCACTAAGTGTATCATTAGTACTGAAATGTAAAGCTGCACCAGTGATATTCTGACCGACATAAAACTAAGTGGGACCCATGTTAAACCTTGTGGGACACCAGCACCTATTAGACTGCACCCTAAACAGGTCGCCATTCGGCTCAAACAGAGATTGTTCTGCAATTTATCTGATTTATGCCACAGAATGTCCAATAATACAAGGTAAAACCTGTCTCCTGAAGTTGTCCTTCATCTGATTGGCTTTTAGTGTGAGCATGTTGTGTTTGAGAGCTGGAGGTGGAACACAAACATACAGAGACCAGACAGGAAATAACATGCTATAATGCAGAGGAAGCCACAAATTCAAGGACAATTCAAGGATCACCGTCACTAAACTACACATCCATGTTGAATCCAGCTTAATGTGACACAAAGGCTAACTTATGCTTTACTAGTTAATGCTAATGAAGTAAGAGAAGTGCTGCAGTGTTGCTCAATGTCCATTTTTGGAGATATTATCAAACATTTAGCTTTTTGCTCTTATCAGGGTGATGTAACAACAAAATAAAAAGATCAATATTATCATTACTGATCACCTCAGTAATGCAGCGCTGCAAGATGGGGAACACACAATGTATTGGTCTGTAACAACGCTCACTAGCAGGAAAATGTAGAAACAGGATGCATCTCTTTGGACTGTGTGAGTAGAAAGAGGTTCCAGCTAAAGTCCAAACCAGGAACCTGCTTATTGTGGGGTAAAGATGCTGACCCAAACACCTCCATGCAGCCTTAAACAGACTTCTGAACTAAATCCCAAAGCACTGCGGGACAAGAAGCCAAAGTTGGCTGAATCCACAAAAGCATGAATACAAAGCAGTTGGTCAGGCGATGATCTGGCAACGAACACGACGATAGGCAGAAATAAAACGAGTGTGTCATAAACTAAATAAAAAAAATAAGAAAAATGAAACAGAAAAGACATAATTAGCAACTGCAGCCTGGTGAGAAGTCAAATATAATATATGGGAAGGGGACGGGAAAACTTCAGATTAAAACAAAATGTACCAAATAAAAAAAGTCATGAATTTTTTTATGAATCAGTGAGAAATAAACCCATAAAGCTCCAACTGGTTTATCTTTTCATTATGTTGCCTCCAGATTCAACAGAAAACAAACTCCTCTCCTCCAAAGTTTTAATCTATCAAAACCCTCAGAATCCCACACATCCCAGTCAATCTCTGCAGGGACAGGAGACATGGACATGCATACAAACAGTTCAAACAAACATTCACCCAAAAACTGCCTAAAGCGGGTTTCTCAGTCATGGTGCACAGGCCACACTGCCCTGCATGTTTCAGCTGAAAATAACAGACTTTAAATGACTTGATGAGGAAGTCCATTCATCTGAATCAGGTGTGTTGCAGCAGGGACACATGCAGGGAGTCCTGAGGCTCCTGGGTTGGAAAAGCACTGGTCTGAACAAACCTTCAGCTCCAGTCAGACTAAGATCTGAAACGTCTGGAAGCATCTACTGTGTCTGTTTGGCCCAAAAGCGATAAAAGTTGCTCATTGCATTGATTATAGATGGATATGAAAGGATATAAATTTAGATTTCCCTAAAGAAAATTAAAAGAAATAGTCAAAAATAACATAAAAAACCTACTAAAACTAAAAAACAAACCGTGACAGCTTGCAAGAGAATCTGCCGAACATTTCCAGACTCTCAGTGACACAGATATTAAACTTATTAAGGTTTTATATCCATATTAAGATCATGTTTCCAGCAATGCTATCACTGTAAGGTACTGCAAAATATCAATATCTTGAACTACTGTGACATTTTTTGGCTGACATTTAGAGTTTCTAGAGGATTGCTCCTGCCAGCTTAGCTAATCCTGTGACTTCTCATTTCATATATGAGGCTTTGAGGGAAATATCCTTGTGGCTTTAAAGCCGACTGCTATGATGCTATGACTAAACGTCAAATATGTTGTTTTAAAATCACAATATAAAACTCTCCTTTGACAGCTTTGTCCACAACGTTAAAGTGTCAACATGGTTATGTGGAAAATGATATTTTTACACGTTTCCTGAGTGTTACTGGAAGCGTTTAACTTAACGGATGCTTTGCCTCTGAATCAGGATACCTTGCATCCCATTGTGGGTGTAGCATTTCACTTCAAAGCCTATTTGAACTACATAAAGGTAGAAAAACTGTTCTCTTCCCATGATAGATGCTAACAGATATGACACATCCAGCTGTGCTTTCCCAGCTTCTCTAACACAGATGAGACACGTCCATATTTCTCGTTAGGGTCATGTAATGAAAGTGTCCAGAAGCCTTGCTGTAAAGGTTTTGCTGTGTGGTCCGTGTCCTTGTACCCCACCTGGACACAACACAAAACTGACTCATCTCCAGAATGTCAGAGCACAGCATGTCCTAGCAGAAAGTCAGATGCCACCTGAGGGGGATGATTTCTGAGCAGCAGTTTTGTTTAAAAATAGTGCCTCCAGTGACAGGCAAGGAAACAAAAGCCTGAGCCATTTCAGTCATCAAAGTGCTGGAGTTGAAATAAAAACAGTAAAAAGCAGGTGCATGTGACAGGTTTTATTTTTCTCCTGCTAAAATTAACCTCGTATGGTCAGAATTTAACAGATGGGCACATTTACCTGTATGAGTCAAATAAACACACTGATCTGAAAGCCTGTTAGAAATGTACTTGATTTAAGGAGGCAAATGTGGAAATCTGTTAGCAATTTTGCATTAAATGCCTATTTTATTTTATTTATCGTTTGCTATACCAAGCTAAAATGGCAGCAACTTCATCCATGTAGCCATTGCTAAAGTTTACACGTAGCACCAGTGGGGAAAAAGCTCACTTTCTAAAAGGTTGCATGTGTATTAAACCCAATTTCAACTAAATTCTGTCACTCTTTATGGTGCATATCGCTATCCACCCGCCCGTCTAGCTAACTGAGCCTAGCAGGGTCACCAAGCGGAGTGGAAGCACACAGTTCAGAGGTTCAGACCCAAACTGCTTTCTGTAAAGCTGAAACTAGAAACTCAGGTTAAATTTGGGGAAAGACACTTTGAAAACAACACTTTTGGACTGCTTGTTGACAAAATGGGACCTTTAAGTGAATGTGGATATGACTTGTTGGTGCCAGGAGGTCTGAAAATGTTAGAACAGCAATCTCTGGGGTTTATATCCAGGAAAAATATAAAGTTAGCCGCAGTTGTCTCGATAAAATTGGTGTCAGGGGAGAATGGACAGGCTGGTTGGAGATGACAGAAAGGCAATAGTAACTCAAGTTATGCTGAATAGCATTGAAAATATAGATTTATCCTGCCTTGTATCACTGGTTCAGGGTAGAGGCCGACAATTCCTGCAGGATTCCTGCAGGATGAGTCTTCCTGCTGGAAGTGAGGCTACCAGTGCTTCCAACCATCACTTCCTGTTGGAACTGAGGCTACCAGTGCTTCCAACCATCCCTTTCTGCTGGAACTGAGGCTACCAGTGCTTCCAACCATCACTTCCT
>JBAMIG010000025.1:11956709-11975631 GCA_037177335.1 Kiunga ballochi
GGTGCAGTGAGCTAAACCCGCCTAACCCACACGGTGCAGTGAGCTAAACCCGCCTAACCCACACGGTGCAGTGAGCTAAACCCACCAAACCCACACGATGCAGTGTGCTAAACCCGCCTAACCCACACGGTGCAGTGAGCTAAACCCGCCTAACCCACACGGTGCAGTGAGCTAAACCCGCCTAACCCACACGGTGCAGTGAGCTAAACCCACCAAACCCACACGATGCAGTGTGCTAAACCCGCCTAACCCACACGGTGCAGTGAGCTAAACCCGCCTAACCCACACGGTGCAGTGAGCTAAACCCGCCTAACCCAAACGGTGCAGTGAGCTAAACCCCCCAAACCCACACGGTGCAGTGAGCTAAACCCGCCAAACCCAAACGGTGCAGTGAGCTAAACCCGCCAAACCCACACGATGCAGTGAGCTAAACCCGCTAAACCCGCAAGGTGCATTGTGCTAAACCTGTCTAACCCACACGGTGCAGTGTGCTAAACCCGCCTAACCCACACGGTGCAGTGAGCTAAACCCGCCTAACCCACACGGTGCAGTGTGCTAAACCTGCCTAACCCACACGGTGCAGTGTGCTAAACCCGCCAAACCCACACGGTGCAGTGTGCTAAACCCACACGATGCAGTGAGCTAAACCCACACGGTGCAGTGTGCTAAACCCACACGGTGCAGTGAGCTAAACCCGCCAAACCCACACGATGCATTGAGCTAAACCCGCCAAACCCACACGGTGCAGTGTGCTAAACCCACACGATGCAGTGAGCTAAACCCACACGGTGCAGTGTGCTAAACCCACACGGTGCAGTGAGCTAAACCCGCCAAACCCACACGATGCATTGAGCTAAACCCGCCAAACCCACACGGTGCATTGTGCTAAACCTGCCAAACCCACACGGTGCATTGTGCTAAACCTGTCTAACCCACACGGTGCATTGTGCTAAACCTGCCAAACCCACACGGTGCATTGTGCTAAACCTGTCTAACCCACATGGTGCATTGTGCTAAACCTGCCAAACCCACACGGTGCATTGTGCTAAACCTGTCTAACCCACACGGTGCATTGAGCTAAACCCGCCAAACCCACAAGGTGCAGTGTGCTTAACCCGCCAAACCCACACGGTGCAATGAGCTAAAGAGTGTGATGCATATATTTTTATATTAGCTGAAGTTAAATATACCAGAACCACTTAACCCAATTAACAGTTTAGAAACACTGGTCAGGTTGTTTATTATCTCCGTAGTTTTGCCCGTGTTGGATGATGATGTATCTGGGCTTAGTATTCCACCACAACAAGTGAAACTGTAGATATTCACAAATACTTAGTTTAGTTTAGTTATTACTTAGTTTAGTTTAGTTATTACTTAGTTTAGTTATTACTTGTGCTCATTGTGTGTAATGTTTGCTATGTGATAAACGGTGTGTGTGAAGCCCTGTGAGGTAACTTTGTTGTGATACTGGGCTATATAAATAAATCTGAATTGAATACGCATCATAACAACTTTAATGTTGCAAAGCAGTAAAAAAAAAAAAAAAAGAAAGATAGACGTGTTACTCTTGCAAGAGCATGCCATCATCTGTCCACTGTGTATAAATGCATTCACCGTTTTTCTAACAATTATCCCAGTTAACTGTGTTTAACATGTAAAGAATGGGAAAGCAGTTGTGCTGGTGCAATGGCATGATATGACTTCTGGATTTCATCATTCATCTCTGTATCTTTTACACAAAAAGGGAACATAACTAGGAAAAGATTGTGTTTAGACCAGGAGCAACCATCACATTCATGATCATTTTCCCTTTTAATTCAGGGATTTTTTTCTTCACCCCACTCTGTTGAAGCAGCGGAACATGGGATAGCTGTCTAACCCCGTCACCTGTCGAGATATGCTGGATGAATGCACCCTGAGGAAATTACCGGTAAGATTATGCAAATCCAAATTGAACTGTGAAGTTAAGAAGCTCGGCCCGGTGACCTCGTCATCTCACATGGAAAGCTGATCGACGTACAGTATTCACGTGCACGCACACGCTCACAGGAACACGCATATGGATGAGCACACAAACATGCGACACATAGCAAATCGCTGCCTTTTCTTCTCCTCTGTGCAAACATGCATGGGTGCGTTAACGTGCTCGTGAGTCCATGTGTCTCTCCGGCTTGTGCCTGATCTGAATTCTAATTTGGTCATTCGAGCTGTGTAACAAATTACCACACACAAAACATGGATGCATGCACAGCCCTGCGGTTTCTCGAGCACTAAGTGAAGAGCCCATTTCTCTTTGTTGGATGGCTGCATCTCTGGAGCAAGGTGACAACAGCAAAGGCAGAGTCAACCAGAGCTTTTCCAGCTTTTGTATGAATGACAGTAAAATGGCTAAATGTTCTGAGAAAGTTTTATTTGAACATAAAAAAATAAAACCTAATGAGAGTAAAGACAAACTGTTCAAAATGAGTAGAAAGAAGCATAAACTTGAATAAAACCCACCTCATTAAGGTATTTAACCACAAAATAAATAACAGAACAAAGCATAAAACATAGCTCAATGAGAAAACAAACATTAGAAAAATAAACAACGTTGACCAGCTTCAAGTCCAGCCAGGTAAATTAATCCTACAGAGTCTAAATTTATGGCTCTACTCAAAACCCCATGAGCTGCATCACAGATTAAGTGATGCTGACATGAAAAAGTTCCTGATACAACCATAAAATCTCACCTCAGTGGATTAACAACGTTCCTAATTTCATTTCATTCTACCTCAGAGTACTAAAGGCGATAGTTGTCTCTATGAATATTTAGGTTCAGCAGCAAACTTTCAACATTTCATCCCGCATAAGGACAGCATTAGCTTCGTTAGCCGTAATGCTATTTGTGAGCAGAGTTATTTTATTTGTAGTGCTACATAAAACAGTAAAGATGAGACTGAACAAGCATCAAGTAATCCTCACTGTTCCAGTCTGGAGCAGACTCGTGGCATAAAATAAATCTCCATGGTAACTGATGTGTTATTGCTATGGTGACACCAAATTGAGGGCAACTTCAGCCAGGATAGCAAAAATCATGTTTTAATCTCTTAACTCAGCTTCATAAAAAAAGACAGAAGATAATTCTGTAAGATGAGAACAAAATTCAGACTATTTTTGTTTTTCTGTGTGTTTTTGGTGGAACTCCTGATTGCACTCTGCAGGAACACAGGGGCTTTAACACACACAGAAACATCTCAAATCATTATAAATACAAACAAATGCTTTTTAGAGACATTAAAATAATTACATTTCACTTTATAATGATTAAAAAATACTTTAAGAGAAAGGTTTCATCTTTGCAGAAACAGCTAAAACAAAGGTTACCTGACCAGCTGTAAGCATTTAGAACAAACTGAATCTAAAACCTGACTTCACACAGTTTACTCCCTCAGATGTACTACACTTTTACTACTACTTAACATAAACACCTGCCACACGACTTGGATCATCTCCATTATCTGCTGAATGCAGCTGCAAAGCATCCAGCAGCATCCACCCAATTCACTGCTGCACTTCTACACATCATGCACATTTATTAGCCGAAAGAGTCACAAAATGTTTGAATTTCATGCCAGTAAAAAGTTCACCTGCTCATAAATCAGAGTCGGCTCGTTGAGAAAATCTAGCATTACACAAAAGCAGTAATGATTTCACTATTCTTCCCGTAAAGGAGGATGAATTCTGACCATCTGGGAGGAAAACAGAAACAAATAAGCTGAAGGTCTTGTATATGGAGCACGCCATCTTTCTCTGTCACTTCTCAATATATCCCCCATAATGTCCTTCCTCCTGGCCTTTCTGACAGATTACACATATTTAATGTGCAAGCAATGACAGAGACAGAAAAATGCTATGCTGGCTTATCATTCTGCTCACTTGCACATGCACACAGACAGATATTCAGGCGTACGTGCACGCTCGTACAGTCTGCCAGATTCTAAATGTACAAGTTGGCATTAGCTCAGCAGTTCGCTGACATTTCCCTGGAAAAAGAGCTTCAGCTGCTAAACGTGAGTGTGTGCATGTGTGTGTGACAGCCGTGGGTGTGGGCGGTTGTGTTGGAGAGGATGGAGCGATGCAACGATGGTGGCTCAGAAGCAGAGAAGTGGTCAAAAAGGAGGAGGAGGGTTGTTAATAGGAAAAACACAGATCTAATGAAGAGAAATGGGGTCTTTAAAAAGAAGAAAACCATCAGAGAGGGAAGGAAATATCCGTACACCGTCTCCCAGCAGCACGTTGCTACTGTCACTTAAACTAAAAGGCTTTAGAAGCCAGCAGGAAAAATGACATCCGTGTCTTTAATACTTGATTTCTCTGTAGTTTTATTCTTAAGAGCTTCTCCCCCCTTGTTGCATAAAGACCGAGCCTTTACCAATTCAAATACCAGTGCAAACCAGCAAAGGCCTCCATAAAGTGCTTTGTTTAATGCTTGTATATTGATGTGGTTTATATTTCTTCTCAACACACAAACTGTTACATTAAAACTCAAAATGATGTATTAGTTACCAACACCAGTAATTCACCTAAATCCTGTGAGGCATCTCCTTGGTATATCCTTGTCCCTTTTCCTAAATCTCCCTTTAAATGTCTTTACTCTTCTTCCTCCTCCCACACACTGCTTCCTCTCATCTTTTATTTTTTCAGCAGGATCGTATCCTCTCTCAAGGGAGTACAATTTAACTTAATACGGGTCAGTGACGCAAAGACAAATGCCCTACACGCCTCTAACCCAGTTACTCAGTGGCAGTGTGGAGCTTGGGTGTTTTGGTATGGATATACTGTATGCATCCATGAGTCTATATTCATCCATGTGCATGATTCCTTTTAGAAGCATTAATGGATGGCACGGTGTCTAAACTCCTGTCTGCTTCCTGAAGCCAGCAGAGATATGAAGAGCTTGAAATACGGATCTCAAAGAGTTTAAATGCTCACAGCTGTGATGAGGATGTTAATGGATGTCCTTCCCACTTATTTCGCATTGTGACAAAAAATATGATATATAGAAATAAAGGTGCACATTTTCAGAGCATATTAATGCCATGACTGTAGAATAGCAGACAATCTGACTGTGCTGAACACCCAACACTGATTTATGCATGGTGGCTCCACGGCTTCACTAGGCTGCAAGCTGGCAGGTTTTTCTTCCTGTAAAGTGAGATAGATGTCATCTATTTGTGCATTTACCCAATTAACCTTTGAGGATGGCGTTTAAAAAAAATCATTACATCATCTTTGGGTGCTCCTGCAACGGGGGAAGCGGGGATAAAGTCAAAAACAGTCGGATCACTCCTCAGAGTTCATACCAAGCACCAGAGATGTGCCTAGATCGATTATGAAAGGTGGAAGTTCACTAGTTTTTAGTGGCATCTTCTCTGGAAACTTATCTTAAAAAGCCGTGTTGGTTTAATAAACAGGAAATAAACAAACCTGACATCCTGCTTCAACTAAAGTACACAGAACTTTGCTAATAGCGTGCATACTTTAAAGGAACTTATGTTATTTGTCCACACTGCATGATGAAGATTTTTAATGCAATGAATGAAGTAAGGTAAGCATGGGAACAATGCATTACCTGTGCAGATAATTAGCGTGCATGCTTGTCAGTGTGGTTCGGGTGGCTGTGGGTTGGCTGTTGGCTGTCAGCCACAAAAACATAAACTTGGTATTTAAAGGCATTTTTTCCTTCTTCAGTGATTAGTAAAGGTGGCAGATTAGGTTTAGATCTCACATATTTAATAGAGTAATTGGGTCAGTGAAGGTATTAGCATTTGCAAAATGTACATAAAATGTTTGGATATTAGAGCTATAATTTATCTGCTAAGATTTAGTAGCAAAAAGCAGAAATGAGCAGTTTGGCTGTGACATCTGAGTGTCGCTGGACACCTGAGATGGCTGTTGCTGCTTGATTCCACCACATAAAAGCACAAATAATCTGTACTGGATTTGTGATGGAAAAAAAATGAGCACACATGTATGACAGGAACCCAAACAGTGAATAGTAACGTTCCCTGCATGGGATCATGTAAAGCTATCCTTTTTGTTCTCATGTGCGTCTTTGTGCAGGTATGATTGCATAGAGCTTTATAAAAAAGGCAGGAAAGAGGATTTTACTTTTAATTCTCATACACTTATAAAATCATCTACACCCAAACCATCTGGCCTCATTTGCCATCTCATAGTCACTCCTAAACTATGCCGAAATGTTTTTAGGATGGATATAATTATTAACCTAATATCTACATAAATCAAATAAAGATGTTTAAAGCCAAAATAAAAGTTGCTCCAACAGATGTCAGAGAGAAACAATCAGATGAGGCCATTCGTGTCTGAGTCCAGTGGCTGAACTTCATCACCTGTACATCATCCAGCTCTGCAGAGGCCTGCTAACAAGCCATTTGTTTAAGAAGGGTTCCAGGATGCACATCTAATTCTGCTCCAACTTCATTTTAATTTCACAAGGCTTTTTAATCATGATGGTACAGGTTTGTGCTTTTAAATGTAACTATTTTATCAAATACTCTGCAACAAACATCCAACAGCCAATAAACCTTTGATAAATATGGCAACAAACCAACTATTCCCATCCCTTAATTACTTCAGTGCGCTGAGAGAACACTTATAAAACTGACCAACTCCATCCAAATTGCATGCAAATAAGGCTCAAGTGTGCAGCATCTGCACTCTTCAATATGCAGCAGCACCGCAGAGCGCTGTAGCCAAGGAGGAGCTGATATTTATGCTTGACCCTTTAATACAAAACGAAGGAGGGTAAAACGGACTCGGTGAGATATGGATGAAGTGATGACAGGCTGATGGAGACGCATGCAAGTGAAGTGGCTCAGAGTAGCACATTTAGGGGTGTAAACATGTGTTTCTTTAGGAACAACAATATTAGTTGCACACCACTGATCACCAGGCAGGAAACAGGCTGAAATCACCTGCTTTAGAGGAGAGTTCAGGTGTTTAGAGACCTTACGATGAATGACATCCTTCCTGTTTTACTGGAAGAAATGAGGATGTGTGTAAGATTACAAAACACAAGTGCAGTCATTTATGATCAATAGTAATGCAAAGAGTTGTTGAGAGGCTCGCCTTCAGCATCTTATGGATTTAAAAAAATCAGACAAGAAGTCAATTTTAAAAAACGAGATTATCACAAAACAAAATAAATCTCATCTTCATCCCGAAGGGTTTTATGTTAGAATACTCTGAAAGACTGTACAACCTGGTATTAATGTCCTCAGTACATGAGTAGGTAAATGTAGCAATGTAATGTAACTGCGGTATAATTCAACCATTCATCCAACAAATACAGTTTAAAGCATTCATGTTCCGGGGTAAAATATTGTAGAAAATCCACTTGAGAGTTGCTTTGTTAGCCAGAGCCGCCAAGCCACCGTGGGACCTCATTAAGGGAGAGGTTTTGTTTTCCTGTCACTGAAAAGAAGCCACATCTTAAAACCCACCTCCATAAAGGTAGGAAACTTTATTTTTAGAAACCTGACGCATTTTAACACAGTTGGAAACAGCATCTTATTTCCACATCCAAGAGATTGTCATGTTTATCAAAGTCTAAAATAGATGTTTTCTACTGAAAAAATGGATTTAACATTCATAAAAGTGACTGGTTTAGCACAGCACTATCCTGTACGGTACGAGTGCCTGATTTTATCTATCATCTATCGCTTATTCATCAAACAGGGTCGCGGGGAGGCGGAGTCCATCATGATGCATATCTCTATAGTTACATAAAAAATAACCTGTAGTTGATCCCCATTGGAAAGCCTTTACAACCAGGGATAATCAATCAATCCGAATTGTGTCTGCAGCTGAGAGAAGTGCCAGAACGTTGTCACAGAAGCTCCTGCTGTTGCTACATAAATGCTGCCAGGTACAACACTAGATGATAAACATGTCAGAATGAGATTCTGGGACCAGCAGCAATCCCATAACTCGAGAATCTGACACCCAACTCCCAGATTATCCCCAGAATTTGGGAATGGGGAAGCTGGAATAGCTGTACCTTTACCAGGATTCATGGGATCAGCTTGATCATGTGGTACCTGGCAGGATGACTAACATCCTCTGTGGTTGTGTTGGGGGATTAAATGAAATCAGAGCCAGAATATTTTATTATATTATAATTATATTAATCCCAGTAGGAGTTTAATGATCATAGAAGCAGATAACTTGATGACGATGTGATGGCTAAACAATAAGCTGGAACTACGTAGGGTTAGCTTTGGGTCTGTGCACTTGGGAATGTATTGGCTGAGACAATCGTAGATTTAATACTCAATAGAGGATTAGTTGACCGGAACAGAGACCTACTTCATGTGGTTATTGATCGATTAGAGTTAAATGGGTGTTTCTGGGTGAAATAAGAGGCTCAGCAGCAACGTGGTGTATATCTGAGCTTATTTTTATTTATAAAACAGATCAATTATACCATTTTTACTGGAGAGATATTCTATTACGCCCATGTAGCTGTAATAAGCATGATGTTGCAGCAGAAGTACATTTCTACATGCCATTTCAAAAGCTGGTGTCTGAAATCATCATGAACGTTCTTCCATCAGCAACCGTTACTCAGGGGAAAAGTTCCTGGATGAAGAGCTGGACTGAGAAAATCAAAGCTCCATAACGAAGGATCAAACACAGAGGCAGCCAGAATAGAAAAGCGCCTGCAGCCTGCCTGAGTACACACACAATCAGGACTTCATAAACCAGCGCTGTTTGTTTGAGGTGAGCAAAGACTAATCGACTGCAGACGTGTTGCAGGAACACAGGGGGAGGAAGTGAACTCACATTTTAATCTTAAGTAAAGAAAATGTTTAGAATTCATTCCAACAAACCCAACATTTAATCCTACACATCCAAATATGTGAGACATGTGTCCTAAGCGGTTAGGAGGAGTCTAAAATACCTTAGGATGCTTAAATAAAACGTTCCATTCAACCAGTCAGTACACTGGACCAGGAAGTGATGTCATGTAAAGGGTACCTGGTACTGCTGAAAGCCCATACAGAGACCGACACACATGATTCAGTCCGATGCTTTGCTAAAATCTGAATGAGACACATGGTAAGTTACTCAAGTGTAACTTTTAGAGGGATTTCTTTTTAACTTTATGTTAGGAGTCCATTTAGAAGTAAGAGGTTTGATTAGTACAGCCCCTGCTTTTCAAAATAAAACAGGAAGTGTCTGAAGCTTCTGTTTCCTGTTTTACTCCTGATGCCAGTTTATTCTCTGCTTTCTCCATCTACTCTACAGCACTGAGCCTCCAATCAGACCCATTTCATCATTCAGTGTCTCTCTCTCTTCCAGTCCACTGTATGGGGACAAACAACAACAGGGGTTGGGTTAGGCACAAAATAAAACCCAAAGAGGTGAGGACACAGATAGACAACACCAACACTAAAGCCCCACCAGTGATCCATATCACCACAGGTTTAGTACATATCCCAGCTAGTGTTGGATGAACCAATCAGAGCAAAGCACAGCCTTAGTTTCCCATAGCTACAGTATTCCCTACTCCCTGCAAGGCACTCTGAGGATGGTAAACAGAATGGACAGGCTCCGTAGAGACCGATAAAACAGATAGCAGAGCCGGTCTTCCTATCTGTTAATCTACCTTCACTCCTCCTTTAGCAACACTTCAATCCCAGGCAAGCAAAATTAAATCACGCCAGCTGCTGACCCAAACTGTGTAGAGCGAAAGGGACAGAAAGAAAAAGAAAGCAGGTGATGAAATCAATACACAAACCCAGAGGCAGACCACAGAAGTGTCTGGCAACAGGTACAGAGCGCTGGACTGAGTTAGGATGTGGGAGGAGAGGAAGGACGGATGGACAACACAGAGCAGGAGGCTCGATGCAATCAGTCAGACTTCACCCGACCTGCATGTCAGGGGAAGTACAGAGTTTAGGGAGAATCAATCAAATAAAGACGATTTTACAGTCATCTGAAAGAGAATCTGTCCAAAGACTAAAGGACAGTCATAGAGGACAAACATGAGCAGAGCAGTAAAAACTTAGGTGATGTAGAAGCTTAACACAGTCCTGGTTCAGATAGATTTAGCCCTGAAAGCCTCAGAAACACACTATCTAGTTACTCCAGATGACATTTTATCCCAAGGTGCTGCTGTGATGAACCTTGTAGTTATTTTTGCCTCAACCTGCAGCTTCTTTCACCTGCAGCAGCGTCTAAATGAGACACATTTTTCTTCAGTGGAACAGAAAAAATGTCCCCGTGCTTTGCTGGGATATTTTCTCCATAAAGTCAATAGATTTTAATCGTTATTTTCCCACGTGGAGACTTTCACAAGCAAGACTCTGTTGCATTATGATACGAGGTCTTCCAGGTACAGATTTAGCAGAAAACCATTATGAGGAAATCTAAATATTTGCTGGCTGAAAGAGCATTTCATACTGTATATTGTACATTTATATTACCTTATAACTACTGTATAGAGATGTGGGGAAATACTTATAAAACAAATATTATATCCATTCTCCAGAAAAAGGCAATGGGATAATTCATATTGTTGGGTACAGGGAACATAAAAAACAAAAGGTTTGTAAGTCAAAATTAATCCAATTTAAAGACTTAATTAAATTAAAAAACTCTACAAATTGTGTATAAAGCACACTACAATCTGCTACCAAATATTCAGGGCATGTTTCAAATGAAATCTGAGGGGACAAATTAATCTTAAACAGCGCGTTCGTATTACCCTAAAAACTATGTTCATTAGCTATGTTCATTATGGAGTTGATCTTTGAAATGAATGGCAAGAAAGCTTAAAATGTAGTATTTCTATAGTAAAACTTCAAAAGACTATACAAAATAAACTATGCTACTAAAAGAAGGATGGCAGTAAAACTATGAATACTCAGTGTGGTTGTAACACATCTGTAATGTACCATTAACTACGAGGTACTTTAAGCAGTATTTTATAAGCTATGTTAACATTATGTACACACATTACATGCATGCACATACACATGCGCGTGTAGCATGTGTATGGATGATTCACACATACATGCACACACATGCACTGTGTAAACTGTTGAATACTCACTTATGTGATTTAGTTTAATATGGGGGGGGGGTAACCTCTAACAAGTATCGTGCTTCTGCTTACTCCTTTAGATCATTGTATAGAAAACATGTGGATGCACACTGTTTATATTATAAGCCTGCTCAAATAAACAAGATTCATCCATCCATTTTCCACTGTTTACAGTTACTGGAACGGTCCCAACACATCTGCAGAGCACCTCATATTTGCGCGTTTATGCACATCATTAAGCTTTACGAGTCATTATTTTTAAGGTATTCTTTACGGCTTGGGTCGGATTTAGCTGCTTTGACTCCATCTGTTCTATTTCACCTGAAATCTTTAGGAAATCTGACTCTTTCCTGGTTTGTCCATAACAGGAAAGTCAGTTTTCATGTAGCAGATTTCCTGTATGATGCTTTTAGCTCAGTGTTTTACGTTAGCATAGCAGTGCTCTCAATGCCAGTACCATGTGAAACCATGCTGAAGGTGCCACACAAGGGGAAAAGAAGGTTAGGACAGAGGAGGAGGAGGAGGTGGGGTGAAGGTTATTTAAGATGACATGGTTAAAAAGGAGGCTTAATAAAGTCATTGTAGAGAGGCTGAGACAAAGAGAGAGAGGATGAGCTGGGAGATGAGATGGGTGAAGAGAGTGCCAGAAAGCATGAGATGATTTAAGTATTCCACAGGGATTTTCAGGATGAAGGCTGAACTTCCCTTACCTTTTTTCCTGTCATTATTCAAAGTACTGTGATAACAGGGATGAGGGGGGCATGTAGCCACAGGGACATGGAGAGGAGTGCTAGCTAGGTGGAGCGAGGCGAGTCAGGGTGTTATATTGCCTGGACGGTCTCGGAGTTCCACAGAATTCCCAATGAAGATCCTACACAGCATCAGGAATGGTGAAGAGCCCTCATCTCTCACCCTTTCTCCCTGCAAATCTAGAGATGGCACAATTTCACACATTTATACAAACAAACTGTGCAAAAAAAACATTTATGCACCAGGATTATCCAATGAGCATCGATGTATGCATGAAAAATGAAAAGGCAGCAAAGTGGAAAATCATTTAGACACAAAGCAGAAACCTTTCCAACAAGGCCATTTGAGACGGAGAGTGTGTGAGGCCATCAGTCCATTCAATAATGGCTCAAATTGAAGGAAATGGGCTCCGAAATCACATTTTCAGAGCATGACTGAATTCACATTTATTCCTGTGTGACTCGGTCAAACTTCACATCAATCAATCATCTTACAATCATCCACAACCTGTAATTAGCCCAACAGCCTGAGTCTGAAGGGAAAACGTGCTTTAATTCTACTTTATAAATGCCGTTAAGCATGTGATTTTCTCGTAAATACACGAGCTTTTCTGATCAGAGGTAGATGTTTTACACCACTCATAAAACTAAATGAAAAGCTCTGTTTGGTTATTGAGCCGCAGCAGAACAGGCGAGAACCTCCATTAACCTGCAGGCAGCATGGCGACGTTTGCATAGAATCAGTAAGCATGTCCACAGTTATAGCTCAGTGGGAAGAAGCCTCGTCATCATGGTTTGGTGAATAAACAGGAAGATTTTGGTGGAAGAGGGGTCCACCCAAAACATTAAGGACTGTTGCATTGCTGCCACCTAGTGTATAAACCCGGTAGTGCAAACAGGCTTTGTTCTTACAGTAACAGAAATGATTAAGTGTAATACATTAAATTAAGAGATGACTGCATGTCTTATGGCTCTTTACCCAACATTAACTATTATTTATTATAAAATTTCTGTTTTCATGCTTGCTGTTTCACATTTAGTGGGAAATCTGAGGTCTAAAAAATAAAAATGGTTACATTTTCATCTATTAATATCACATTTAGAGACCAATGCAGCACAAAAAACAGCTACAGAGTGAAATGGCTTTGAGGTTTTCAGTTTTTCTATCAGCTGAAATTAAAAATTATGGGTCCATTTTAAAACCAGGCAGAGGCACGTTGTTATCTCTGCTTCCCAAAAAGGACAATATCTGCTTCCTACAAGCACAGATACACAGTGCTCAGACAGTGAGAGAACACAGCAAATACACACAAGCACACACACACACACACACACACACACGCACACACACACAAATGCACACAAAGACTTTTTTAAACTCCCTGTAATCATAAAGAACAAACATGTCCTGTTAAAGCTTATGAAAGCAGGGATGACTGTTCAAATAGATTGATTACAAAAGCACACACACACACACACACACACACACCTCCATATTATGAGCTAATAAATCCAGCCATACACTCAGGCATAATTTATCAAAGCACACATCTTAGAAAAACAAAAAGGAGAGATAAGCAAGATGCCAAATGTTTCACAAGCTGGGCTTTTTACAGGTTTTCATGGCTGAATCACACACACACACACATTACTCTTTCCTCACACAAAACACACTAATAAGCTTCACACTCCTTATAGGCACAATGTGGCCTGCTGTAAGGACCGGTTTTACACACAACACTGCCTCTCTGTGGTCCTGCAGCTGGTCCCAAAGCATCACCGCCCGTTATGCTGCTTGTTTAAAGCATTAGGGTTTGGATTAACATCCTTAGAAGTGGAAAGTGATCTCACACACACACACACACACACACACACACCTTACGTGCAGTAGCCGCTTAAATGTCAACACTATTTTTCCTGTAGTCTCAGCTTGTAACACCAGACTAGATGATCATCAATAAGTTTAACTGCAAAGTACATATTCAGCCTTTTATTGGACAACTTCCACATAATAATAATAATAATAATAATAATAATAATAATAATAAACATGTTATTGTAACTGGTAAATGTTACTTGTGTGAACAAAACCTTGTGACCCTGAAAACTATAAATGAATGAAAATACAGGAGTGTCAGGATAACATTGTTTTCTATTTCTAAACTGGTTTGTTTGTTTGTTTTTACACAAAACAGCGTGAGAAACAAGAGGAACCACCAGATTAAGTACCTATCCATCTCGCAAAGAGACTAAATCGCCATCATATTTCCATCTTTATTAAATCGTCAAATTAAAAAGATAATAATTGGTTTTCTGTATTTCTTTCCATTTAGGCGCTCTGGCATTGCAGCGTTGTAATCTCTGGTAATTAATAATAATAAGTTAATTACAACAGCGCCAGGACGTCGCAATGGGACGGGAGCTTACTGCGCCAGCCGCAAACGTTCTGATTTCAGCAGCTGCGCAGCCATTCAGCGAGTCTAGTGCTGCCTTCAGGGGAAATTAGAAAAAATGGTAAAACCTAGTATTGTTACTATTGCCATAGCCTGACTAATTGATTTGTTTGTTTGTTGTTTGATTGATTTCAGCGAAAGAAGACAAATAGGCACCCAGTGGGTTAGGCTACTGTTGCGCAAATAGCATAGTTTAGCTACATGTAGCTTAAGCTTTTTGTGTGATTACGTGTTTTTATTCAGACATTTTGTGTTAAATTCATTACATCATTAGAAGCTCTATGAGCCTGTATAGAAAAGGAGAAAAGGCTCATTGTAGCCTTAAATAAATCTATTTTAAATATTTATTCTACGACTATTTTTATCAAGGCAGAGAATAATAAAGCTTGGGTTGTTACTTTTTAAACAGGGTAGTTCAAACTAGTGCGTTTTTATTGGAAAACAAATCAGCAGAAGATCTGTTAGTTTTCATGAAAACTCCGCAGTGGCGTTATTTCCGGGCAGCACGTGAAGGCAGCAATGAGCTGCCGCATCGGAACATCACAGCAAAATGTTGAGGAAGGAGAACCTGTCCACATAGATTGATCATGGCCACTCAGTGGGGAGGTAATCCTCACTCCTGCTCAACACAGCATGCCTGTAGCCTCAAAACGGCGCACCCCCGACAGGAGCCCTCTGGAGACGCAGAGGATGCGGCGGAGTCGCAGCGCGAGCTGCCGCGCTGGATGCGGCTTTACTTCTACGGAATGCACGGCGCGACTCTGGACGTGTTGCTCTCATCTTTCCAGGGAGCTCTCCATGACCGGGACCCCAAACTGGTGGGCTTTTCCTCCCCGTATCTCTGCATCACGCACTCGCTGACCCACATGGCGCTGGAGAAGGTTTACTCCCAGAAGAGGTGTTTCCGAGGTCGGCCTGTGGTCTTCCATCTCGTCTTCTACCCGTCCCTGTTCATCGGACTTCAGATCCTGATCGGGAACATGCGCGCGCTGACGGAGCAGGTGCGGCTTGTTTCTGGGACTCAGCTGGCGGTGCACTACACCCTGGCTCTGTATTTCTCCCAGGTGTTTCACAGAGCGATGGCACACCTGCAGTATCATCCCTCCTGCTCCAGCGACCTCCTGGGGAGACCCTACCAGAGCAACGGTGGGAACGGGAACTCAAACGGTCTCCCCGGATATGCTCGCTTCCTATTTTTTGGTATGCATGGCTTCCTGGATGAGATACTTTTCACTTCTCTGTTCAACCTGGTGGAGAAGTCTGACAGGTCTCTGAGGGGACACACGTCCCTGTGGTCCTTCCTGATGTACGGCAGCTGCAGCTTCATGGTGGAGAAGCTCTACCTTCATTTGCACTTCTGCAGAGGCTGGGGGACGTGGCAGCGGCTTCCCATCTACATCTGCCTTATCTACACCTGGGAGTTCACCTGGGGCCTGGTCCTCAGGCAGTTTGGCGCCTGCTCCTGGGATTACTCCCACTACCCTCACAACTTCATGGGACTCATCACGCTCCTCTACCTGCCCGGGTGGGTCTGCCTGAGTCTCTATCAGGACGTGCTGTCCAACGTCCTGCTGAGAATCACGCGCACCCATGATGAAAGCTGTGTCAGGGCAAATGGTGAGCTACAATTAGAGTCAAAGAAAAAAATGGTGTAAATGTTCATTTAGGTCTTGAATATCCTACTTCCTGAGCATAATTTGGTCAATATGTCATGAAGAAATGGACCCAAAGGACCAGTTCAATCTGCCTCATGTTGTAATTAGCCTTTTTTTCATGGATCACATGTCAGACTGGACACGCTTTGCTGTCTTCATCCTGGCTCTGTCTGAAACGTCACTGACTGCTCGATATAAACTCTTACTGCCATTTTCACCCGTTTAACATAAAAGTGTCTTTCACGTCTTCCTGCCTCTGAAGGTATGAATATCTTTAAATCAGCAGGTGTTGCAGGGATGAGTTTGGCTGGGTTTAGCATGTTTTTATGTGTCTGCATGCAAAAACCCTTTCAGATAACTTTATGGTTTTAGGTACATGTAGCAAAGAAGAGCGTAGCTTAATGGATTCTTTGGGACCAAGTTTGATTTTACTGTGAATTTTTAATGAGCCAAACATGATATTCCTGGAGTGCCTTCCTGTGTAAACATAGATCCAGTTAAGCAAGACGGGCTCTTATCTGCAAGGGCTGCACTTTGGGGTTACGTAGGCTTGAATCGGATCAACTCAAGGCTAAATTAACCGCATGCTCTTGTATTTTATGTGTGATGCTACATAATGATACACCATTAAAATACATTTTAATCATTTGCACAGATTCTATTGGAACTTATATAAGCATTACTGTGGAGCATAAGTTAGCCCTGCACTGTGGTGTTTTTCCATCTTTCAGTTTATTTTCTTCTTAACTGGCAGCTATTGATCTTCTCAAACATTTCCATCCTCTCCCGGGTGACTTTGTACGTCTCAAGTATCATTTATGGCCATTTAACTGTCGTACAATCACTTTCTTTGTGTTGTGCACTTTTCTCTAAGAAAAAAAAACAAAAAATAAGGCATGGAAATGAAATTAAAAGATATATAACTGGTTTTAAATGATGATATGCACGGTGTGATTGACATTTCTAATTAAATCTGAAACATTTCCACATAATTTGTGTTTATTTTTACAGAGATCATTTATTACTTCAGAAATCTTAGCAAATATGCTAACATGTGCTATAGAGTCAACTATTTCACAGCTGAAGATGTGCAAAATAATTAGTTCTGTTTTTAGCTCCTGCTCTGCTAAGCATCACATAAACCAGGAGCGTGGCATTTTGTCAACTCTTTGTGTTTTCCTCAGAGAAGTCCAAAGCAGCATATATGAATGCTTTGTTTGTCTATAAAGCTATGAACACTCCTGATTCAGTTTCAACCAGCCACTCATCTCACATTATTGCTTCCTTTTAGAGAGTAAACAAAACTAAACAGGAGCAGCACATCATTAAAACAGACTCAAAGCAGCTTCTGTTTTCCTGCAGCACCTGAAACAGTACAAAACTCCCATATATCATGTCTAATTTGTGTTTATTGATAAACAAGAATAATGTATGTATATCTTTAAGCTTATGTTAACAGTGACAAATAATGGCTTATGTCAGCAAGTCATGCAAGCAAAACTGTATATTCAGACAGCTCATCATCTGACAGGGGACCCTGAACACACCACAAAAGGGAACACATGCTTGTAAAATGCCTAATAATAATAATAATAATAATGTGAAAACACATGACACAAGGTTTTATGCATAAAAAATAGGAAGCGAGATGCTGTTTGTCTGGTACAACACTTTTTCAGTGAAACTGTTAAATCTGCTAAAGTTTGGGTGTTTTTGTAATTCCAGCTAAATGCTATGAGGGGAATGGATGAGACTAATTATTAGTGCTATTAGCCATTAGCTGGCCTACGGTTTAACAAGCAAGCATTTATTTAGCAAACATCTTCTAGCAGAGGTTGGTGGTGTCCATAACAGGGAAAGAAATATTAATAAGTGAACTTACCTTCATGCAAGTGGGAAGAAATTTGCCTCCAAAAGGAAAACAGTGTTGGTCTACCTCTGCTGGACGTCTGAATGCAAACTTCTTGCTAATAGACTAGCTAGCAGCTAGCTAGTAGCTAGCTAGTAGCGAGCTAGCCGAGATAACGTTAAACATTATTTTATTCCTTTATTTTTCTGCTATGGTTTAATTCCACTGCGGATATTTTATTTTTGATCAACAGAAATTCACGAAAAATGTATTAAAACAAGTAATATAAAAAAAGTGTGTATTGAGAAAAAGATTATTAATTGAAAACTGCAAAGGCTCTCACAACAGAAGAGTTACAATCAGGAGGTATCAGTGGAAACACCTGTGAATGAAGCATTTACACCCCTCATTCTTTATATTTAAATAAAATCACATAGAAACAACTGGAAACTGCTCTTATTTTCACCCACGTTTATTTACATGAACATTCAAATCATATACAAATATCTACTGGGGTTTTTTCCCTTGGATTTGTTTCTGTCAGTTTCAGTTGGTGTTAGTTTAAACTAACTTTAACTGATCAAACCTCAGATACCCAGGTGTAAGTGAACGCAACATGTAATGTAGTTAGAAATACTACCATGTTAATGATCAATATGCAGCCTTCATACATCATAATCTCACTGTGTGGCTCATCATGTAAGGCTAAAAGCCATAAGATTAACAGATGATTAAACAATACAAACTAAATTATTATTTAGTTCAAATCAGTTTCCCCTCTTTTTGGTGTTTATCAGTTTTATTTTTTTTAAATATTAAATAGCCTGTGCCCCTGGAGGTTTTATACAACCTGGCTGATGTTTGGCTGCTTAAACAAACTAAATAGAACACATTGAAGCCTACAAATTATTACAATTAGATAAATATGAAGCTTAACTGCAGGTAAATCATGTCAACATAACACACAGGCAATAAATCCACAAATGTGCTAAATAATTTAGATTTACACAATATACTTGGTGGTATTTGATTAATTTTACTTTTGTCTTTGTGTTGTTTGTTTGTGTGTTAGCTGTCTGGGGATATGTTCTTGGGGGGGGGGG